>CAUVZN010000132.1:0-57000 GCA_963556465.1 Berberis vulgaris
TTATTATGGTGCCACGCGAGGATTGAAATCAAACGGAGTCCATTTGCTCACTCAAATCCTTGTATTCTCGGATTGCACCCAAATTGGCCTCCAATTGAGGCTACAACGTACAAACGAGTTTTCCTTCATCGTTAAGCACAACCGAACTTGTTTGTTGAGTCAAACATGTCCCATTTGACGTTATTATGGTGCCACGCGAGGATTGAAATCAAACGGAGTCCATTTGCTCACTCAAATCCTTGTACTCTCGGATTGCACCCAAATTGGCCTCCAATTGAGCCTACAACGTACAAACGAGTTTTCCTTCATCGTTAAGCACAACCGAACTTGTTTGTTGAGTCAAACATGTCCCATTTGACGTTATTATGGTGCCACGTGAGGATTGAAATCAAACGGAGTCCATTTGCTCACTCAAATCCTTGTACTCTCGGATTGCACCCAAATTGGCCTCCAATTGAGGCTACAACGTACAAACGAGTTTTCCTTCTTCGTTAAGAACAACCGAACCTTTTTGTTGAGTCAAACATGCCCATTTGACGTTATTATGGTGCCACGCGAGGATTGAAATCAAACGGAGTCCATTTGCTCACTCAAATCCTTGTATTCTCGGATTGCACCCAAATTGGCCTCCAATTGAGGCTACAACGTACAAACGAGTTTTCCTTCTTCGTTAAGCACAACCGAACCTTTTTGTTGAGTCAAACATGCCCATTTGACGTTATTATGGTGCCACGCGAGGATTGAAATCAAACGGAGTCCATTTTCTCACTCAAATCCTTGTATTCTCGGATTGCACCCAAATTGGCTTCCAATTGAGCCTACAACGTACAAACGAGTTTTCCTTCATCGTTAAGCACAACGAACTTGTTTGTTGAGTCAAACATGTCCCATTTGACGTTATTATGGTGCCACGCGAGGATTGAAATCAAACGGAGTCCATTTGCTCACTCAAATCCTTGTATTCTCGGATTGCACCCAAATTGGACTCCAACTGAGCCTACAACGTACAAACGAGTTTTCCTTCATCGTTAAGCACAACCGAACCTTTTTGTTGAGTCAAACATGTCCCATTTGACGTTATTATGGTGCCACGCGAGGATTGAAATCAAATGGAGTCCATTTGCTCACTCAAATCCTTGTACTCTCGGATTGCACCCAAATTGGCCTCCAATTGAGCCTACAACGTACAAACGAGTTTTCCTTCATCGTTAAGCACAACCGAACCTTTTTATTGAGTCAAACATGTCCCATTTGACGTTATTATGGTGCCACGCGAGGATTGAAATCAAACGGAGTCCATTTGCTCACTCAAATCCTTGTATTCTCGGATTGCACCCAAATTGGCCTCCAATTGAGCCTACAACGTACAAACGAGTTTTCCTTCTTCGTTAAGCACAACCGAACTTGTTTGTTGAGTCAAACATGTCCCATTTGACGTTATTATGGTGCCACGCGAGGATTGAAATCAAACGGAGTCCATTTGCTCACTCAAATCCTTGTACTCTCGGATTGCACCCAAATTGGCCTCCAATTGAGCCTACAATGTACAAACGAGTTTTCCTTCTTCGTTAAGCACAACCGAACTTGTTTGTTGAGTCAAACATGTCCCATTTGACGTTATTATGGTGCCACGCGAGGATTGAAATCAAACGGAGTCCATTTGCTCACTCAAATCCTTGTATTCTCGGATTGCACCCAAATTGGCCTCCAATTGAGCCTACAACGTACAAACGAGTTTTCCTTCATCGTTAAGCACAACCGAACTTGTTTGTTGAGTCAAACATGTCCCATTTGACGTTATTATGGTGCCACGCGAGGATTGAAATCAAACGGAGTCCATTTGCTCACTCAAATCCTTGTATTCTCGGATTGCACCCAAATTGGACTCCAATTGAGCCTACAACGTACAAACGAGTTTTCCTTCATAGTTAAGCACAACCGAACTTGTTTGTTGAGTCAAACATGTCCCATTTGACGTTATTATGGTGCCACGCGAGGATTGAAATCAAACGGAGTCCATTTGCTCACTCAAATCCATGTATTCTCGGATTGCACCCAAATTGGCCTCCAATTGAGCCTACAACGTACAAACGAGTTTTCCTTCATCGTTAAGCACAACCGAACTTGTTTGTTGAGTCAAACATGTCCCATTTGACGTTATTATGGTGCCACGCGAGGATTGAAATCAAACGGAGTCCATTTGCTCACTCAAATCCATGTATTCTCGGATTGCACCCAAATTGGCCACCAATTGAGCCTACAACGTACAAACGAGTTTTCCTTCATCGTTAAGCACAACCGAACTTGTTTGTTGAGTCAAACATGTCCCATTTGACGTTATTATGGTGCCACGCGAGGATTGAAATCAAACGGAGTCCATTTGCTCACTCAAATCCTTGTCTTCTCGGATTGCACCCAAATTGGCCACCAATTGAGCCTACAACGTACAAACGAGTTTTCCTTCATCGTTAAGCACAACCGAACTTGTTTGTTGAGTCAAACATGTCCCATTTGACGTTATTATGGTGCCACGCGAGGATTGAAATCAAACGGAGTCCATTTGCTCACTCAAATCCTTGTATTCTCGGATTGCACCCAAATTGGACTCCAACTGAGCCTACAACGTACAAACGAGTTTTCCTTCATCGTTAAGCACAACCGAACCTTTTTGTTGAGTCAAACATGTCCCATTTGACGTTATTATGGTGCCACGCGAGGATTGAAATCAAACGGAGTCCATTTGCTCACTCAAATCCTTGTATTCTCGGATTGCACCCAAATTGGCCTCCAATTGAGGCTACAACGTACAAACGAGTTTTCCTTCATCGTTAAGCACAACCGAACTTGTTTGTTGAGTCAAACATGTCCCATTTGACGTTATTATGGTGCCACGCGAGGATTGAAATCAAACGGAGTCCATTTGCTCACTCAAATCCTTGTACTCTCGGATTGCACCCAAATTGGCCTCCAATTGAGCCTACAACGTACAAACGAGTTTTCCTTCATCGTTAAGCACAACCGAACTTGTTTGTTGAGTCAAACATGTCCCATTTGACGTTATTATGGTGCCACGCGAGGATTGAAATCAAACGGAGTCCATTTGCTCACTCAAATCCTTGTATTCTCGGATTGCACCCAAATTGGACTCCAACTGAGCCTACAACGTACAAACGAGTTTTCCTTCATCGTTAAGCACAACCGAACCTTTTTGTTGAGTCAAACATGTCCCATTTGACGTTATTATGGTGCCACGCGAGGATTGAAATCAAATGGAGTCCATTTGCTCACTCAAATCCTTGTACTCTCGGATTGCACCCAAATTGGCCTCCAATTGAGCCTACAACGTACAAACGAGTTTTCCTTCATCGTTAAGCACAACCGAACCTTTTTGTTGAGTCAAACATGTCCCATTTGACGTTATTATGGTGCCACGCGAGGATTGAAATCAAACGGAGTCCATTTGCTCACTCAAATCCTTGTATTCTCGGATTGCACCAAAATTGGCCTCCAATTGAGCCTACAACGTACAAACGAGTTTTCCTTCTTCGTTAAGCACAACCGAACTTGTTTGTTGAGTCAAACATGTCCCATTTGACGTTATTATGGTGCCACGCGAGGATTGAAATCAAACGGAGTCCATTTGCTCACTCAAATCCTTGTACTCTCGGATTGCACCCAAATTGGCCTCCAATTGAGCCTACAATGTACAAACGAGTTTTCCTTCTTCGTTAAGCACAACCGAACTTGTTTGTTGAGTCAAACATGTCCCATTTGACATTATTATGGTGCCACGCGAGGATTGAAATCAAACGGAGTCCATTTGCTCACTCAAATCCTTGTATTCTCGGATTGCACCCAAATTGGCCTCCAATTGAGCCTACAACGTACAAACGAGTTTTCCTTCATCGTTAAGCACAACCGAACTTGTTTGTTGAGTCAAACATGTCCCATTTGACGTTATTATGGTGCCACGCGAGGATTGAAATCAAACGGAGTCCATTTGCTCACTCAAATCCTTGTATTCTCGGATTGCACCCAAATTGGACTCCAATTGAGCCTACAACGTACAAACGAGTTTTCCTTCATAGTTAAGCACAACCGAACTTGTTTGTTGAGTCAAACATGTCCCATTTGACGTTATTATGGTGCCACGCGAGGATTGAAATCAAACGGAGTCCATTTGCTCACTCAAATCCATGTATTCTCGGATTGCACCCAAATTGGCCTCCAATTGAGCCTACAACGTACAAACGAGTTTTCCTTCATCGTTAAGCACAACCGAACTTGTTTGTTGAGTCAAACATGTCCCATTTGACGTTATTATGGTGCCACGCGAGGATTGAAATCAAACGGAGTCCATTTGCTCACTCAAATCCATGTATTCTCGGATTGCACCCAAATTGGCCACCAATTGAGCCTACAACGTACAAACGAGTTTTCCTTCATCGTTAAGCACAACCGAACTTGTTTGTTGAGTCAAACATGTCCCATTTGACGTTATTATGGTGCCACGCGAGGATTGAAATCAAACGGAGTCCATTTGCTCACTCAAATCCTTGTCTTCTCGGATTGCACCCAAATTGGCCACCAATTGAGCCTACAACGTACAAACGAGTTTTCCTTCATCGTTAAGCACAACCGAACTTGTTTGTTGAGTCAAACATGTCCCATTTGACGTTATTATGGTGCCACGCGAGGATTGAAATCAAACGGAGTCCATTTGCTCACTCAAATCCTTGTATTCTCGGATTGCACCCAAATTGGACTCCAACTGAGCCTACAACGTACAAACGAGTTTTCCTTCATCGTTAAGCACAACCGAACCTTTTTGTTGAGTCAAACATGTCCCATTTGACGTTATTATGGTGCCACGCGAGGATTGAAATCAAACGGAGTCCATTTGCTCACTCAAATCCTTGTATTCTCGGATTGCACCCAAATTGGCCTCCAATTGAGGCTACAACGTACAAACGAGTTTTCCTTCATCGTTAAGCACAACCGAACTTGTTTGTTGAGTCAAACATGTCCCATTTGACGTTATTATGGTGCCACGCGAGGATTGAAATCAAACGGAGTCCATTTGCTCACTCAAATCCTTGTACTCTCGGATTGCACCCAAATTGGCCTCCAATTGAGCCTACAACGTACAAACGAGTTTTCCTTCATCGTTAAGCACAACCGAACTTGTTTGTTGAGTCAAACATGTCCCATTTGACGTTTTTATGGTGCCACGTGAGGATTGAAATCAAACGGAGTCCATTTGCTCACTCAAATCCTTGTACTCTCGGATTGCACCCAAATTGGCCTCCAATTGAGGCTACAACGTACAAACGAGTTTTCCTTCTTCGTTAAGCACAACCGAACCTTTTTGTTGAGTCAAACATGCCCATTTGACGTTATTATGGTGCCACGCGAGGATTGAAATCAAACGGAGTCCATTTGCTCACTCAAATCCTTGTATTCTCGGATTGCACCCAAATTGGCCTCCAATTGAGGCTACAACGTACAAACGAGTTTTCCTTCTTCGTTAAGCACAACCGAACCTTTTTGTTGAGTCAAACATGCCCATTTGACGTTATTATGGTGCCACGCGAGGATTGAAATCAAACGGAGTCCATTTTCTCACTCAAATCCTTGTATTCTCGGATTGCACCCAAATTGGCTTCCAATTGAGCCTACAACGTACAAACGAGTTTTCCTTCATCGTTAAGCACAACGAACTTGTTTGTTGAGTCAAACATGTCCCATTTGACGTTATTATGGTGCCACGCGAGGATTGAAATCAAACGGAGTCCATTTGCTCACTCAAATCCTTGTATTCTCGGATTGCACCCAAATTGGACTCCAACTGAGCCTACAACGTACAAACGAGTTTTCCTTCATCGTTAAGCACAACCGAACCTTTTTGTTGAGTCAAACATGTCCCATTTGACGTTATTATGGTGCCACGCGAGGATTGAAATCAAATGGAGTCCATTTGCTCACTCAAATCCTTGTACTCTCGGATTGCACCCAAATTGGCCTCCAATTGAGCCTACAACGTACAAACGAGTTTTCCTTCATCGTTAAGCACAACCGAACCTTTTTGTTGAGTCAAACATGTCCCATTTGACGTTATTATGGTGCTACGCGAGGATTGAAATCAAACGGAGTCCATTTGCTCACTCAAATCCTTGTATTCTCGGATTGCACCCAAATTGGCCTCCAATTGAGCCTACAACGTACAAACGAGTTTTCCTTCTTCGTTAAGCACAACCGAACTTGTTTGTTGAGTCAAACATGTCCCATTTGACGTTATTATGGTGCCACGCGAGGATTGAAATCAAACGGAGTCCATTTGCTCACTCAAATCCTTGTACTCTCGGATTGCACCCAAATTGGCCTCCAATTGAGCCTACAATGTACAAACGAGTTTTCCTTCTTCGTTAAGCACAACCGAACTTGTTTGTTGAGTCAAACATGTCCCATTTGACGTTATTATGGTGCCACGCGAGGATTGAAATCAAACGGAGTCCATTTGCTCACTCAAATCCTTGTATTCTCGGATTGCACCCAAATTGGCCTCCAATTGAGCCTACAACGTACAAACGAGTTTTCCTTCATCGTTAAGCACAACCGAACTTGTTTGTTGAGTCAAACATGTCCCATTTGACGTTATTATGGTGCCACGCGAGGATTGAAATCAAACGGAGTCCATTTGCTCACTCAAATCCTTGTATTCTCGGATTGCACCCAAATTGGACTCCAATTGAGCCTACAACGTACAAACGAGTTTTCCTTCATAGTTAAGCACAACCGAACTTGTTTGTTGAGTCAAACATGTCCCATTTGACGTTATTATGGTGCCACGCGAGGATTGAAATCAAACGGAGTCCATTTGCTCACTCAAATCCATGTATTCTCGGATTGCACCCAAATTGGCCTCCAATTGAGCCTACAACGTACAAACGAGTTTTCCTTCATCGTTAAGCACAACCGAACTTGTTTGTTGAGTCAAACATGTCCCATTTGACGTTATTATGGTGCCACGCGAGGATTGAAATCAAACGGAGTCCATTTGCTCACTCAAATCCATGTATTCTCGGATTGCACCCAAATTGGCCACCAATTGAGCCTACAACGTACAAACGAGTTTTCCTTCATCGTTAAGCACAACCGAACTTGTTTGTTGAGTCAAACATGTCCCATTTGACGTTATTATGGTGCCACGCGAGGATTGAAATCAAACGGAGTCCATTTGCTCACTCAAATCCTTGTCTTCTCGGATTGCACCCAAATTGGCCACCAATTGAGCCTACAACGTACAAACGAGTTTTCCTTCATCGTTAAGCACAACCGAACTTGTTTGTTGAGTCAAACATGTCCCATTTGACGTTATTATGGTGCCACGCGAGGATTGAAATCAAACGGAGTCCATTTGCTCACTCAAATCCTTGTACTCTCGGATTGCACCCAAATTGGCCTCCAATTGAGCCTACAATGTACAAACGAGTTTTCCATCTTCGTTAAGCACAACCGAACTTGTTTGTTGAGTCAAACATGTCCCATTTGACGTTATTATGGTGCCACGCGAGGATTGAAATCAAACGGAGTCCATTTGCTCACTCAAATCCTTGTATTCTCGGATTGCACCCAAATTGGCCTCCAATTGAGCCTACAACGTACAAACGAGTTTTCCTTCATCGTTAAGCACAACCGAACTTGTTTGTTGAGTCAAACATGTCCCATTTGACGTTATTATGGTGCCACGCGAGGATTGAAATCAAACGGAGTCCATTTGCTCACTCAAATCCTTGTATTCTCGGATTGCACCCAAATTGGACTCCAATTGAGCCTACAACGTACAAACGAGTTTTCCTTCATAGTTAAGCACAACCGAACTTGTTTGTTGAGTCAAACATGTCCCATTTGACGTTATTATGGTGCCACGCGAGGATTGAAATCAAACGGAGTCCATTTGCTCACTCAAATCCATGTATTCTCGGATTGCACCCAAATTGGCCTCCAATTGAGCCTACAACGTACAAACGAGTTTTCCTTCATCGTTAAGCACAACCGAACTTGTTTGTTGAGTCAAACATGTCCCATTTGACGTTATTATGGTGCCACGCGAGGATTGAAATCAAACGGAGTCCATTTGCTCACTCAAATCCATGTATTCTCGGATTGCACCCAAATTGGCCACCAATTGAGCCTACAACGTACAAACGAGTTTTCCTTCATCGTTAAGCACAACCGAACTTGTTTGTTGAGTCAAACATGTCCCATTTGACGTTATTATGGTGCCACGCGAGGATTGAAATCAAACGGAGTCCATTTGCTCACTCAAATCCTTGTCTTCTCGGATTGCACCCAAATTGGCCACCAATTGAGCCTACAACGTACAAACGAGTTTTCCTTCATCGTTAAGCACAACCGAACTTGTTTGTTGAGTCAAACATGTCCCATTTGACGTTATTATGGTGCCACGCGAGGATTGAAATCAAACGGAGTCCATTTGCTCACTCAAATCCTTGTATTCTCGGATTGCACCCAAATTGGACTCCAACTGAGCCTACAACGTACAAACGAGTTTTCCTTCATCGTTAAGCACAACCGAACCTTTTTGTTGAGTCAAACATGTCCCATTTGACGTTATTATGGTGCCACGCGAGGATTGAAATCAAACGGAGTCCATTTGCTCACTCAAATCCTTGTATTCTCGGATTGCACCCAAATTGGCCTCCAATTGAGGCTACAACGTACAAACGAGTTTTCCTTCATCGTTAAGCACAACCGAACTTGTTTGTTGAGTCAAACATGTCCCATTTGACGTTATTATGGTGCCACGCGAGGATTGAAATCAAACGGAGTCCATTTGCTCACTCAAATCCTTGTACTCTCGGATTGCACCCAAATTGGCCTCCAATTGAGCCTACAACGTACAAACGAGTTTTCCTTCATCGTTAAGCACAACCGAACTTGTTTGTTGAGTCAAACATGTCCCATTTGACGTTATTATGGTGCCACGTGAGGATTGAAATCAAACGGAGTCCATTTGCTCACTCAAATCCTTGTACTCTCGGATTGCACCCAAATTGGCCTCCAATTGAGGCTACAACGTACAAACGAGTTTTCCTTCTTCGTTAAGCACAACCGAACCTTTTTGTTGAGTCAAACATGCCCATTTGACGTTATTATGGTGCCACGCGAGGATTGAAATCAAACGGAGTCCATTTGCTCACTCAAATCCTTGTATTCTCGGATTGCACCCAAATTGGCCTCCAATTGAGGCTACAACGTACAAACGAGTTTTCCTTCTTCGTTAAGCACAACCGAACCTTTTTGTTGAGTCAAACATGCCCATTTGACGTTATTATGGTGCCACGCGAGGATTGAAATCAAACGGAGTCCATTTTCTCACTCAAATCCTTGTATTCTCGGATTGCACCCAAATTGGCTTCCAATTGAGCCTACAACGTACAAACGAGTTTTCCTTCATCGTTAAGCACAACGAACTTGTTTGTTGAGTCAAACATGTCCCATTTGACGTTATTATGGTGCCACGCGAGGATTGAAATCAAACGGAGTCCATTTGCTCACTCAAATCCTTGTATTCTCGGATTGCACCCAAATTGGACTCCAACTGAGCCTACAACGTACAAACGAGTTTTCCTTCATCGTTAAGCACAACCGAACCTTTTTGTTGAGTCAAACATGTCCCATTTGACGTTATTATGGTGCCACGCGAGGATTGAAATCAAATGGAGTCCATTTGCTCACTCAAATCCTTGTACTCTCGGATTGCACCCAAATTGGCCTCCAATTGAGCCTACAACGTACAAACGAGTTTTCCTTCATCGTTAAGCACAACCGAACCTTTTTGTTGAGTCAAACATGTCCCATTTGACGTTATTATGGTGCCACGCGAGGATTGAAATCAAACGGAGTCCATTTGCTCACTCAAATCCTTGTATTCTCGGATTGCACCCAAATTGGCCTCCAATTGAGCCTACAACGTACAAACGAGTTTTCCTTCTTCGTTAAGCACAACCGAACTTGTTTGTTGAGTCAAACATGTCCCATTTGACGTTATTATGGTGCCACGCGAGGATTGAAATCAAACGGAGTCCATTTGCTCACTCAAATCCTTGTACTCTCGGATTGCACCCAAATTGGCCTCCAATTGAGCCTACAATGTACAAACGAGTTTTCCTTCTTCGTTAAGCACAACCGAACTTGTTTGTTGAGTCAAACATGTCCCATTTGACGTTATTATGGTGCCACGCGAGGATTGAAATCAAACGGAGTCCATTTGCTCACTCAAATCCTTGTATTCTCGGATTGCACCCAAATTGGCCTCCAATTGAGCCTACAACGTACAAACGAGTTTTCCTTCATCGTTAAGCACAACCGAACTTGTTTGTTGAGTCAAACATGTCCCATTTGACGTTATTATGGTGCCACGCGAGGATTGAAATCAAACGGAGTCCATTTGCTCACTCAAATCCTTGTATTCTCGGATTGCACCCAAATTGGACTCCAATTGAGCCTACAACGTACAAACGAGTTTTCCTTCATAGTTAAGCACAACCGAACTTGTTTGTTGAGTCAAACATGTCCCATTTGACGTTATTATGGTGCCACGCGAGGATTGAAATCAAACGGAGTCCATTTGCTCACTCAAATCCATGTATTCTCGGATTGCACCCAAATTCGCCTCCAATTGAGCCTACAACGTACAAACGAGTTTTCCTTCATCGTTAAGCACAACCGAACTTGTTTGTTGAGTCAAACATGTCCCATTTGACGTTATTATGGTGCCACGCGAGGATTGAAATCAAACGGAGTCCATTTGCTCACTCAAATCCATGTATTCTCGGATTGCACCCAAATTGGCCACCAATTGAGCCTACAACGTACAAACGAGTTTTCCTTCTTCGTTAAGCACAACCGAACTTGTTTGTTGAGTCAAACATGTCCCATTTGACGTTATTATGGTGCCACGCGAGGATTGAAATCAAACGGAGTCCATTTGCTCACTCAAATCCTTGTCTTCTCGGATTGCACCCAAATTGGCCACCAATTGAGCCTACAACGTACAAACGAGTTTTCCTTCATCGTTAAGCACAACCGAACTTGTTTGTTGAGTCAAACATGTCCCATTTGACGTTATTATGGTGCCACGTGAGGATTGAAATCAAACGGAGTCCATTTGCTCACTCAAATCCTTGTACTCTCGGATTGCACCCAAATTGGCCTCCAATTGAGGGTACAACGTACAAACGAGTTTTCCTTCTTCGTTAAGCACAACCGAACCTTTTTGTTGAGTCAAACATGCCCATTTGACGTTATTATGGTGCCACGCGAGGATTGAAATCAAACGGAGTCCGTTTGCTCACTCAAATCCATGTATTCTCGGATTGCACCCAAATTGGCCTCCAATTGAGCCTACAACGTACAAACGAGTTTTCCTTCATCGTTAAGCACAACCGAACTTGTTTGTTGAGTCAAACATGTCCCATTTGACGTTATTATGGTGCCACGCGAGGATTGAAATCAAACGGAGTCCATTTGCTCACTCAAATCCTTGTCTTCTCGGATTGCACCCAAATTGGCCTCCAATTGAGCCTACAACGTACAAACGAGTTTTCCTTCATCGTTAAGCACAACCGAACTTGTTTGTTGAGTCAAACATGTCCCATTTGACGTTATTATGGTGCCACGTGAGGATTGAAATCAAACGGAGTCCATTTGCTCACTCAAATCCTTGTACTCTCGGATTGCACCCAAATTGGCCTCCAATTGAGCCTACAACGTACAAACGAGTTTTCCTTCTTCGTTAAGCACAACCGAACTTGTTTGTTGAGTCAAACATGTCCCATTTGACGTTATTATGGTGCCACGCGAGGATTGAAATCAAACGGAGTCCATTTGCTCACTCAAATACTTGTATTCTCGGATTGCACCCAAATTGGCCTCCAACTGAGCCTACAACGTACAAACGAGTTTTCCTTCATCGTTAAGCACAACCGAACCTTTTTGTTGAGTCAAACATGTCCCATTTGACGTTATTATGGTGCCACGCGAGGATTGAAATCAAACGGAGTCCATTTGCTCACTCAAATCCTTGTATTCTCGGATTGCACCCAAATTGGCCTCCAATTGAGCCTACAACGTACAAACGAGTTTTCCTTCTTCGTTAAGCACAACCGAACTTGTTTGTTGAGTCAAACATGTCCCATTTGACGTTATTATGGTGCCACGCGAGGATTGAAATCAAACGGAGTCCATTTGCTCACTCAAATCCTTGTATTCTCGGATTGCACCCAAATTGGACTCCAACTGAGCCTACAACGTACAAACGAGTTTTCCTTCATCGTTAAGCACAACCGAACCTTTTTGTTGAGTCAAACATGTCCCATTTGACGTTATTATGGTGCCACGCGAGGATTGAAATCAAACGGAGTCCATTTGCTCACTCAAATCCTTGTATTCTCGGATTGTACCCAAATTGGCCTCCAATTGAGGCTACAACGTACAAACGAGTTTTCCTTCATCGTTAAGCACAACCGAACCTTTTTGTTGAGTCAAACATGTCCCATTTGACGTTATTATGGTGCCACGCGAGGATTGAAATCAAACGGAGTCCATTTGCTCACTCAAATCCTTGTATTCTCGGATTGTACCCAAATTGGCCTCCAATTGAGGCTACAACGTACAAACGAGTTTTCCTTCATCGTTAAGCACAACCGAACTTGTTTGTTGAGTCAAACATGTCCCATTTGACGTTATTATGGTGCCATGCGAGGATTGAAATCAAACGGAGTCCATTTGCTCACTCAAATCCTTGTACTCTCGGATTGCACCCAAATTGGCCTCCAATTGAGCCTACAACGTACAAACGAGTTTTCCTTCATCGTTAAGCACAACCGAACATGTTTGTTGAGTCAAACATGTCCCATTTGACGTTATTATGGTGCCACGCGAGGATTGAAATCAAACAGAGTCCATTTGCTCACTCAAATCCTTGTATTCTCGGATTGCACCCAAATTGGCCTCCAATTGAGCCTACAACGTACAAATGAGATTTCCTTCTTCGTTAAGCACAACCGAACTTGTTTGTTGAGTCAAACATGTCCCATTTGACGTTATTATGGTGCCACGCGAGGATTGAAATCAAACGGAGTCCATTTGCTCACTCAAATCCTTGTATTCTTGTATTGCACCCAAATTGGACTCCAATTGAGCCTACAACGTACAAACGAGTTTTCCTTCTTCGTTAAGCACAACCGAACCTTTTTGTTGAGTCAAACATGTCCCATTTGACGTTATTATGGTGCCACGCGAGGATTGAAATCAAACGGAGTCTATTTGCTCACTCAAATCCTTGTATTCTCGAATTGCACCCAAATTGGCCTCCAATTGAGCCTACAACGTACAAACGAGTTTTCCTTCTACGTTAAGCACAACCGAACTTGTTTGTTGAGTCAAACATGTCCCATTTGACGTTATTATGGTGCCAACCGAGGATTGAAATCAAACGGAGTCCATTTGCTCACTCAAATCCTTGTATTCTCGGAATGCACCCAAATTGGCCTCCAATTGAGCCTACAACGTACAAACGAGTTTTCCTTCATCATTAAGCACAACCGAACTTGTTTGTTGAGTCAAACATGTCCCATTTGACGTTATTATGGTGCCACGCAAGGATTGAAATCAAACGGAGTCCATTTGCTCACTCAAATCCTTGTATTCTCGGATTGCACCCAAATTGGCCTCCAATTGAGCCTACAACGTACAAACGAGTTTTCCTTCATCGTTAAGCACAACCGAACTTGTTTGTTGAGTCAAACATGTCCCATTTGACGTTATTATGGTGCCACGCGAGGATTGAAATCAAACGGAGTCCATTTGCTCACTCAAATCCTTGTACTCTCGGATTGCACCCAAATTGGCCTCCAATTGAGCCTACAACGTACAAACGAGTTTTCCTTCTACGTTAAGCACAACCGAACTTGTTTGTTGCATCAAACATCTCCCATTTGACGTTATTATGGTGCCAAGTGAGGATTGAAATCAAACGGAGTCCATTTGCTCACTCAAATCCTTGTATTCTCGGATTGCACCCAAATTGGCCTCCAATTGAGCCTACAACGTACAAACGAGTTTTCCTTCTTCGTTAAACACAACCGAACCTTTTTGTAGAGTCAAACATGTCCAATTTGACGTTATTATGGTGCCACGCGAGGATTGAAATCAAACGGAGTCCATTTGCTCACTCAAATCCTTGTATTCTCGAATTGCACCCAAATTGGCCTCCAATTGAGCCTACAACGTACAAACGAGTTTTCCTTCTTCGTTAAGCACAACCGAACTTGTTTGTTGAGTCAAACATGTCCCATTTGACGTTATTATGGTGCCACGCGAGGATTGAAATCAAACAGAGTCCATTTGCTCACTCAAATCCTTGTATTCTCGGATTGCACCCAAATTGGCCTCCAATTGAGCCTACAACGTACAAACGAGTTTTCCTTCTTCGTTAAGCACAACCGAACCTTTTTGTTGAGTCAAACATGTCCCATTTGACGTTATTATGGTGCCACGCGAGGATTGAAATCAAACGGAGTCCATTTGCTCACTCAAATCCTTGTATTCTCGAATTGCACCCAAATTGGCCTCCAATTGAGCCTACAACGTACAAACGAGTTTTCCTTCTACGTTAAGCACAACCGAACTTGTTTGTTGAGTCAAACATGTCCCATTTGACGTTATTATGGTGCCAACCGAGGATTGAAATCAAACGGAGTCCATTTGCTCACTCAAATCCTTGTATTCTCGGATTGCACCCAAATTGGCCTCCAATTGAGCCTACAACGTACAAACGAGTTTTCCTTCATCATTAAGCACAACCGAACTTGTTTGTTGAGTCAAAAATGTCCCATTTGACGTTATTATGGTGCCACGCGAGGATTGAAATCAAACGGAGTCCATTTGCTCACTCAAATCCTTGTATTCTCGGATTGCACCCAAATTGGACTCCAACTGAGCCTACAACGTACAAACGAGTTTTCCTTCATCGTTAAGCACAACCGAACCTTTTTGTTGAGTCAAACATGTCCCATTTGACGTTATTATTGTGCCACGCGAGGATTGAAATCAAACGGAGTCCATTTGCTCACTCAAATCCTTGTATTCTCGGATTGCACCCAAATTGGCCTCCAATTGAGGCTACAACGTACAAACGAGTTTTCCTTCATCGTTAAGCACAACCGAACTTGTTTGTTGAGTCAAACATGTCCCATTTGACGTTATTATGGTGCCACGCGAGGATTGAAATCAAACGGAGTCCATTTGCTCACTCAAATCCTTGTACTCTCGGATTGCACCCAAATTGGCCTCCAATTGAGCCTACAACGTACAAACGAGTTTTCCTTCTACGTTAAGCACAACCGAACTTGTTTGTTGAGTCAAACATGTCCCATTTGACGTTATTATGGTGCCAACCGAGGATTGAAATCAAACGGAGTCCATTTGCTCACTCAAATCCTTGTATTCTTGTATTGCACCCAAATTGGACTCCAATTGAGCCTACAACGTACAAACGAGTTTTCCTTCTTCGTTAAGCACAACCGAACCTTTTTGTTGAGTCAAACATGTCCCATTTGACGTTATTATGGTGCCACGCGAGGATTGAAATCAAACGGAGTCCATTTGCTCACTCAAATCCTTGTATTCTCGAATTGCACCCAAATTGGCCTCCAATTGAGCCTACAACGTACAAACGAGTTTTCCTTCTACGTTAAGCACAACGGAACTTGTTTGTTGAGTCAAACATGTCCCATTTGACGTTATTATGGTGCCAACCGAGGATTGAAATCAAACGGAGTCCATTTGCTCACTCAAATCCTTGTATTCTCGGATTGCACCCAAATTGGCCTCCAATTGAGCCTACAACGTACAAACGAGTTTTCCTTCATCATTAAGCACAACCGAACTTGTTTGTTGAGTCAAACATGTCCCATTTGACGTTATTATGGTGCCACGCAAGGATTGAAATCAAACGGAGTCCATTTGCTCACTCAAATCCTTGTATTCTCGGATTGCACCCAAATTGGCCTCCAATTGAGCCTACAACGTACAAACGAGTTTTCCTTCATCGTTAAGCACAACCGAACTTGTTTGTTGAGTCAAACATGTCCCATTTGACGTTATTATGGTGCCACGCGAGGATTGAAATCAAACGGAGTCCATTTGCTCACTCAAATCCTTGTACTCTCGGATTGCACCCAAATTGGCCTCCAATTGAGCCTACAACGTACAAACGAGTTTTCCTTCTACGTTAAGCACAACCGAACTTGTTTGTTGCATCAAACATCTCCCATTTGACGTTATTATGGTGCCAAGCGAGGATTGAAATCAAACGGAGTCCATTTGCTCACTCAAATCCTTGTATTCTCGGATTGCACCCAAATTGGCCTCCAATTGAGCCTACAACGTACAAACGAGTTTTCCTTCTTCGTTAAACACAACCGAACCTTTTTGTAGAGTCAAACATGTCCAATTTGACGTTATTATGGTGCCACGCGAGGATTGAAATCAAACGGAGTCCATTTGCTCACTCAAATCCTTGTATTCTCGAATTGCACCCAAATTGGCCTCCAATTGAGCCTACAACGTACAAACGAGTTTTCCTTCTTCGTTAAGCACAACCGAACTTGTTTGTTGAGTCAAACATGTCCCATTTGACGTTATTATGGTGCCACGTGAGGATTGAAATCAAACAGAGTCCATTTGCTCACTCAAATCCTTGTATTCTCGGATTGCACCCAAATTGGCCTCCAATTGAGCCTACAACGTACAAATGAGATTTCCTTCTTCGTTAAGCACAACCGAACTTGTTTGTTGAGTCAAACATGTCCCATTTGACGTTATTATGGTGCCACGCGAGGATTGAAATCAAACGGAGTCCATTTGCTCACTCAAATCCTTGTATTCTTGTATTGCACCCAAATTGGACTCCAATTGAGCCTACAACGTACAAACGAGTTTTCCTTCTTCGTTAAGCACAACCGAACCTTTTTGTTGAGTCAAACATGTCCCATTTGACGTTATTATGGTGCCACGCGAGGATTGAAATCAAACGGAGTCCATTTGCTCACTCAAATCCTTGTATTCTCGAATTGCACCCAAATTGGCCTCCAATTGAGCCTACAACGTACAAACGAGTTTTCCTTCTACGTTAAGCACAACCGAACTTGTTTGTTGAGTCAAACATGTCCCATTTGACGTTATTATGGTGCCAACCGAGGATTGAAATCAAACGGAGTCCATTTGCTCACTCAAATCCTTGTATTCTCGGATTGCACCCAAATTGGCCTCCAATTGAGCCTACAACGTACAAACGAGTTTTCCTTCATCATTAAGCACAACCGAACTTGTTTGTTGAGTCAAACATGTCCCATTTGACGTTATTATGGTGCCACGCGAGGATTGAAATCAAACGGAGTCCATTTGCTCACTCAAATCCTTGTATTCTCGGATTGCACCCAAATTGGACTCCAACTGAGCCTACAACGTACAAACGAGTTTTCCTTCATCGTTAAGCACAACCGAACCTTTTTGTTGAGTCAAACATGTCCCATTTGACGTTATTATTGTGCCACGCGAGGATTGAAATCAAACGGAGTCCATTTGCTCACTCAAATCCTTGTATTCTCGGATTGCACCCAAATTGGCCTCCAATTGAGGCTACAACGTACAAACGAGTTTTCCTTCATCGTTAAGCACAACCGAACTTGTTTGTTGAGTCAAACATGTCCCATTTGACGTTATTATGGTGCCACGCGAGGATTGAAATCAAACGGAGTCCATTTGCTCACTCAAATCCTTGTACTCTCGGATTGCACCCAAATTGGCCTCCAATTGAGCCTACAACGTACAAACGAGTTTTCCTTCTACGTTAAGCACAACCGAACTTGTTTGTTGAGTCAAACATGTCCCATTTGACGTTATTATGGTGCCAACCGAGGATTGAAATCAAACGGAGTCCATTTGCTCACTCAAATCCTTGTATTCTTGTATTGCACCCAAATTGGACTCCAATTGAGCCTACAACGTACAAACGAGTTTTCCTTCTTCGTTAAGCACAACCGAACCTTTTTGTTGAGTCAAACATGTCCCATTTGACGTTATTATGGTGCCACGCGAGGATTGAAATCAAACGGAGTCCATTTGCTCACTCAAATCCTTGTATTCTCGAATTGCACCCAAATTGGCCTCCAATTGAGCCTACAACGTACAAACGAGTTTTCCTTCTACGTTAAGCACAACGGAACTTGTTTGTTGAGTCAAACATGTCCCATTTGACGTTATTATGGTGCCAACCGAGGATTGAAATCAAACGGAGTCCATTTGCTCACTCAAATCCTTGTATTCTCGGATTGCACCCAAATTGGCCTCCAATTGAGCCTACAACGTACAAACGAGTTTTCCTTCATCATTAAGCACAACCGAACTTGTTTGTTGAGTCAAACATGTCCCATTTGACGTTATTATGGTGCCACGCAAGGATTGAAATCAAACGGAGTCCATTTGCTCACTCAAATCCTTGTATTCTCGGATTGCACCCAAATTGGCCTCCAATTGAGCCTACAACGTACAAACGAGTTTTCCTTCATCGTTAAGCACAACCGAACTTGTTTGTTGAGTCAAACATGTCCCATTTGACGTTATTATGGTGCCACGCGAGGATTGAAATCAAACGGAGTCCATTTGCTCACTCAAATCCTTGTACTCTCGGATTGCACCCAAATTGGCCTCCAATTGAGCCTACAACGTACAAACGAGTTTTCCTTCTACGTTAAGCACAACCGAACTTGTTTGTTGCATCAAACATCTCCCATTTGACGTTATTATGGTGCCAAGCGAGGATTGAAATCAAACGGAGTCCATTTGCTCACTCAAATCCTTGTATTCTCGGATTGCACCCAAATTGGCCTCCAATTGAGCCTACAACGTACAAACGAGTTTTCCTTCTTCGTTAAACACAACCGAACCTTTTTGTAGAGTCAAACATGTCCAATTTGACGTTATTATGGTGCCACGCGAGGATTGAAATCAAACGGAGTCCATTTGCTCACTCAAATCCTTGTATTCTCGAATTGCACCCAAATTGGCCTCCAATTGAGCCTACAACGTACAAACGAGTTTTCCTTCTTCGTTAAGCACAACCGAACTTGTTTGTTGAGTCAAACATGTCCCATTTGACGTTATTATGGTGCCACGTGAGGATTGAAATCAAACAGAGTCCATTTGCTCACTCAAATCCTTGTATTCTCGGATTGCACCCAAATTGGCCTCCAATTGAGCCTACAACGTACAAATGAGATTTCCTTCTTCGTTAAGCACAACCGAACTTGTTTGTTGAGTCAAACATGTCCCATTTGACGTTATTATGGTGCCACGCGAGGATTGAAATCAAACGGAGTCCATTTGCTCACTCAAATCCTTGTATTCTTGTATTGCACCCAAATTGGACTCCAATTGAGCCTACAACGTACAAACGAGTTTTCCTTCTTCGTTAAGCACAACCGAACCTTTTTGTTGAGTCAAACATGTCCCATTTGACGTTATTATGGTGCCACGCGAGGATTGAAATCAAACGGAGTCCATTTGCTCACTCAAATCCTTGTATTCTCGAATTGCACCCAAATTGGCCTCCAATTGAGCCTACAACGTACAAACGAGTTTTCCTTCTACGTTAAGCACAACCGAACTTGTTTGTTGAGTCAAACATGTCCCATTTGACGTTATTATGGTGCCAACCGAGGATTGAAATCAAACGGAGTCCATTTGCTCACTCAAATCCTTGTATTCTCGGATTGCACCCAAATTGGCCTCCAATTGAGCCTACAACGTACAAACGAGTTTTCCTTCATCATTAAGCACAACCGAACTTGTTTGTTGAGTCAAACATGTCCCATTTGACGTTATTATGGTGCCACGCGAGGATTGAAATCAAACGGAGTCCATTTGCTCACTCAAATCCTTGTATTCTCGGATTGCACCCAAATTGGACTCCAACTGAGCCTACAACGTACAAACGAGTTTTCCTTCATCGTTAAGCACAACCGAACCTTTTTGTTGAGTCAAACATGTCCCATTTGACGTTATTATTGTGCCACGCGAGGATTGAAATCAAACGGAGTCCATTTGCTCACTCAAATCCTTGTATTCTCGGATTGCACCCAAATTGGCCTCCAATTGAGGCTACAACGTACAAACGAGTTTTCCTTCATCGTTAAGCACAACCGAACTTGTTTGTTGAGTCAAACATGTCCCATTTGACGTTATTATGGTGCCACGCGAGGATTGAAATCAAACGGAGTCCATTTGCTCACTCAAATCCTTGTACTCTCGGATTGCACCCAAATTGGCCTCCAATTGAGCCTACAACGTACAAACGAGTTTTCCTTCATCGTTAAGCACAACCGAACTTGTTTGTTGAGTCAAACATGTCCCATTTGACGTTATTATGGTGCCACGCGAGGATTGAAATCAAACAGAGTCCATTTGGTCACTCAAATCTTTGTATTCTCGGATTGCACCCAAATTGGCCTCCAATTGAGCCTACAACGTACAAATGAGATTTCCTTCTTCGTTAAGCACAACCGAACTTGTTTGTTGAGTCAAACATGTCCCATTTGACGTTATTATGGTGCCACCCGAGGATTGAAATCAAACGGAGTCCATTTGCTCACTCAAATCCTTGTATTCTTGTATTGCACCCAAATTGGACTCCAATTGAGCCTACAACGTACAAACGAGTTTTCCTTCTTCGTTAAGCACAACCGAACCTTTTTGTTGAGTCAAACATGTCCGATTTGACGTTATTATGGTGCCACGCGAGGATTGAAATCAAACGGAGTCCATTTGCTCACTCAAATCCTTGTATTCTCGAATTGCACCCAAATTGGCCTCCAATTGAGCCTACAACGTACAAACGAGTTTTCCTTCTACGTTAAGCACAACCGAACTTGTTTGTTGAGTCAAACATGTCCCATTTGACGTTATTATGGTGCCAACCGAGGATTGAAATCAAACGGAGTCCATTTGCTCACTCAAATCCTTGTATTCTCGGAATGCACCCAAATTGGCCTCCAATTGAGCCTACAACGTACAAACGAGTTTTCCTTCATCATTAAGCACAACCGAACTTGTTTGTTGAGTCAAACATGTCCCATTTGACGTTATTATGGTGCCACGCAAGGATTGAAATCAAACGGAGTCCATTTGCTCACTCAAATCCTTGTATTCTCGGATTGCACCCAAATTGGCCTCCAATTGAGCCTACAACGTACAAACGAGTTTTCCTTCATCGTTAAGCACAACCGAACTTGTTTGTTGAGTCAAACATGTCCCATTTGACGTTATTATGGTGCCACGCGAGGATTGAAATCAAACGGAGTCCATTTGCTCACTCAAATCCTTGTACTCTCGGATTGCACCCAAATTGGCCTCCAATTGAGCCTACAACGTACAAACGAGTTTTCCTTCTACGTTAAGCACAACCGAACTTGTTTGTTGCATCAAACATCTCCCATTTGACGTTATTATGGTGCCAAGTGAGGATTGAAATCAAACGGAGTCCATTTGCTCACTCAAATCCTTGTATTCTCGGATTGCACCCAAATTGGCCTCCAATTGAGCCTACAACGTACAAACGAGTTTTCCTTCTTTGTTAAACACAACCGAACCTTTTTGTAGAGTCAAACATGTCCAATTTGACGTTATTATGGTGCCACGCGAGGATTGAAATCAAACGGAGTCCATTTGCTCACTCAAATCCTTGTATTCTCGAATTGCACCCAAATTGGCCTCCAATTGAGCCTACAACGTACAAACGAGTTTTCCTTCTTCGTTAAGCACAACCGAACTTGTTTTTTGAGTCAAACATGTCCCATTTGACGTTATTATGGTGCCACGCGAGGATTGAAATCAAACAGAGTCCATTTGCTCACTCAAATCCTTGTATTCTCGGATTGCACCCAAATTGGCCTCCAATTGAGCCTACAACGTACAAACGAGTTTTCCTTCTTCGTTAAGCACAACCGAACCTTTTTGTTGAGTCAAACATGTCCCATTTGACGTTATTATGGTGCCACGCGAGGATTGAAATCAAACGGAGTCCATTTGCTCACTCAAATCCTTGTATTCTCGAATTGCACCCAAATTGGCCTCCAATTGAGCCTACAACGTACAAACGAGTTTTCCTTCTACGTTAAGCACAACCGAACTTGTTTGTTGAGTCAAACATGTCCCATTTGACGTTATTATGGTGCCAACCGAGGATTGAAATCAAACGGAGTCCATTTGCTCACTCAAATCCTTGTATTCTCGGATTGCACCCAAATTGGCCTCCAATTGAGCCTACAACGTACAAACGAGTTTTCCTTCATCATTAAGCACAACCGAACTTGTTTGTTGAGTCAAACATGTCCCATTTGACGTTATTATGGTGCCACGCGAGGATTGAAATCAAACGGAGTCCATTTGCTCACTCAAATCCTTGTATTCTCGGATTGCACCCAAATTGGACTCCAACTGAGCCTACAACGTACAAACGAGTTTTCCTTCATCGTTAAGCACAACCGAACCTTTTTGTTGAGTCAAACATGTCCCATTTGACGTTATTATTGTGCCACGCGAGGATTGAAATCAAACGGAGTCCATTTGCTCACTCAAATCCTTGTATTCTCGGATTGCACCCAAATTGGCCTCCAATTGAGGCTACAACGTACAAACGAGTTTTCCTTCATCGTTAAGCACAACCGAACTTGTTTGTTGAGTCAAACATGTCCCATTTGACGTTATTATGGTGCCACGCGAGGATTGAAATCAAACGGAGTCCATTTGCTCACTCAAATCCTTGTACTCTCGGATTGCACCCAAATTGGCCTCCAATTGAGCCTACAACGTACAAACGAGTTTTCCTTCTACGTTAAGCACAACCGAACTTGTTTGTTGAGTCAAACATGTCCCATTTGACGTTATTATGGTGCCAACCGAGGATTGAAATCAAACGGAGTCCATTTGCTCACTCAAATCCTTGTATTCTTGTATTGCACCCAAATTGGACTCCAATTGAGCCTACAACGTACAAACGAGTTTTCCTTCTTCGTTAAGCACAACCGAACCTTTTTGTTGAGTCAAACATGTCCCATTTGACGTTATTATGGTGCCACGCGAGGATTGAAATCAAACGGAGTCCATTTGCTCACTCAAATCCTTGTATTCTCGAATTGCACCCAAATTGGCCTCCAATTGAGCCTACAACGTACAAACGAGTTTTCCTTCTACGTTAAGCACAACCGAACTTGTTTGTTGAGTCAAACATGTCCCATTTGACGTTATTATGGTGCCAACCGAGGATTGAAATCAAACGGAGTCCATTTGCTCACTCAAATCCTTGTATTCTCGGATTGCACCCAAATTGGCCTCCAATTGAGCCTACAACGTACAAACGAGTTTTCCTTCATCATTAAGCACAACCGAACTTGTTTGTTGAGTCAAACATGTCCCATTTGACGTTATTATGGTGCCACGCAAGGATTGAAATCAAACGGAGTCCATTTGCTCACTCAAATCCTTGTATTCTCGGATTGCACCCAAATTGGCCTCCAATTGAGCCTACAACGTACAAACGAGTTTTCCTTCATCGTTAAGCACAACCGAACTTGTTTGTTGAGTCAAACATGTCCCATTTGACGTTATTATGGTGCCACGCGAGGATTGAAATCAAACGGAGTCCATTTGCTCACTCAAATCCTTGTACTCTCGGATTGCACCCAAATTGGCCTCCAATTGAGCCTACAACGTACAAACGAGTTTTCCTTCTACGTTAAGCACAACCGAACTTGTTTGTTGCATCAAACATCTCCCATTTGACGTTATTATGGTGCCAAGCGAGGATTGAAATCAAACGGAGTCCATTTGCTCACTCAAATCCTTGTATTCTCGGATTGCACCCAAATTGGCCTCCAATTGAGCCTACAACGTACAAACGAGTTTTCCTTCTTCGTTAAACACAACCGAACCTTTTTGTAGAGTCAAACATGTCCAATTTGACGTTATTATGGTGCCACGCGAGGATTGAAATCAAACGGAGTCCATTTGCTCACTCAAATCCTTGTATTCTCGAATTGCACCCAAATTGGCCTCCAATTGAGCCTACAACGTACAAACGAGTTTTCCTTCTTCGTTAAGCACAACCGAACTTGTTTGTTGAGTCAAACATGTCCCATTTGACGTTATTATGGTGCCACGCGAGGATTGAAATCAAACAGAGTCCATTTGCTCACTCAAATCCTTGTATTCTCGGATTGCACCCAAATTGGCCTCCAATTGAGCCTACAACGTACAAATGAGATTTCCTTCTTCGTTAAGCACAACCGAACTTGTTTGTTGAGTCAAACATGTCCCATTTGACGTTATTATGGTGCCACGCGAGGATTGAAATCAAACGGAGTCCATTTGCTCACTCAAATCCTTGTATTCTTGTATTGCACCCAAATTGGACTCCAATTGAGCCTACAACGTACAAACGAGTTTTCCTTCTTCGTTAAGCACAACCGAACCTTTTTGTTGAGTCAAACATGTCCCATTTGACGTTATTATGGTGCCACGCGAGGATTGAAATCAAACGGAGTCCATTTGCTCACTCAAATCCTTGTATTCTCGAATTGCACCCAAATTGGCCTCCAATTGAGCCTACAACGTACAAACGAGTTTTCCTTCTACGTTAAGCACAACCGAACTTGTTTGTTGAGTCAAACATGTCCCATTTGACGTTATTATGGTGCCAACCGAGGATTGAAATCAAACGGAGTCCATTTGCTCACTCAAATCCTTGTATTCTCGGATTGCACCCAAATTGGCCTCCAATTGAGCCTACAACGTACAAACGAGTTTTCCTTCATCATTAAGCACAACCGAACTTGTTTGTTGAGTCAAACATGTCCCATTTGACGTTATTATGGTGCCACGCGAGGATTGAAATCAAACGGAGTCCATTTGCTCACTCAAATCCTTGTATTCTCGGATTGCACCCAAATTGGACTCCAACTGAGCCTACAACGTACAAACGAGTTTTCCTTCATCGTTAAGCACAACCGAACCTTTTTGTTGAGTCAAACATGTCCCATTTGACGTTATTATTGTGCCACGCGAGGATTGAAATCAAACGGAGTCCATTTGCTCACTCAAATCCTTGTATTCTCGGATTGCACCCAAATTGGCCTCCAATTGAGGCTACAACGTACAAACGAGTTTTCCTTCATCGTTAAGCACAACCGAACTTGTTTGTTGAGTCAAACATGTCCCATTTGACGTTATTATGGTGCCACGCGAGGATTGAAATCAAACGGAGTCCATTTGCTCACTCAAATCCTTGTACTCTCGGATTGCACCCAAATTGGCCTCCAATTGAGCCTACAACGTACAAACGAGTTTTCCTTCATCGTTAAGCACAACCGAACTTGTTTGTTGAGTCAAACATGTCCCATTTGACGTTATTATGGTGCCACGCGAGGATTGAAATCAAACAGAGTCCATTTGGTCACTCAAATCTTTGTATTCTCGGATTGCACCCAAATTGGCCTCCAATTGAGCCTACAACGTACAAATGAGATTTCCTTCTTCGTTAAGCACAACCGAACTTGTTTGTTGAGTCAAACATGTCCCATTTGACGTTATTATGGTGCCTCGCGAGGATTGAAATCAAACGGAGTCCATTTGCTCACTCAAATCCTTGTATTCTTGTATTGCACCCAAATTGGACTCCAATTGAGCCTACAACGTACAAACGAGTTTTCCTTCTTCGTTAAGCACAACCGAACCTTTTTGTTGAGTCAAACATGTCCGATTTGACGTTATTATGGTGCCACGCGAGGATTGAAATCAAACGGAGTCCATTTGCTCACTCAAATCCTTGTATTCTCGAATTGCACCCAAATTGGCCTCCAATTGAGCCTACAACGTACAAACGAGTTTTCCTTCTACGTTAAGCACAACCGAACTTGTTTGTTGAGTCAAACATGTCCCATTTGACGTTATTATGGTGCCAACCGAGGATTGAAATCAAACGGAGTCCATTTGCTCACTCAAATCCTTGTATTCTCGGATTGCACCCAAATTGGCCTCCAATTGAGCCTACAACGTACAAACGAGTTTTCCTTCATCATTAAGCACAACCGAACTTGTTTGTTGAGTCAAACATGTCCCATTTGACGTTATTATGGTGCCACGCGAGGATTGAAATCAAACGGAGTCCATTTGCTCACTCAAATCCTTGTATTCTCGGATTGCACCCAAATTGGCCTCCAATTGAGCCTACAACGTACAAACGAGTTTTTCTTCATCGTTAAGCACAACCGAACTTGTTTGTTGAGTCAAACATGTCCCATTTGACGTTATTATGGTGCCACGCGAGGATTGAAATCAAACGGAGTCCATTTGCTCACTCAAATCCTTGTACTCTCGGATTGCACCCAAATTGGCCTCCAATTGAGCCTACAACGTACAAACGAGTTTTCCTTCTACATTAAGCACAACCAAACTTGTTTGTTGCGTCAAACATCTCCCATTTGACGTTATTATGGTGCCAAGCGAGGATTGAAATAAAACGGAGTCCATTTGCTCACTCAAATCCTTGTATTCTCGGATTGCACCCAAATTGGCCTCCAATTGAGCCTACAACGTACAAACGAGTTTTCCTTCTTCGTTAAACACAACCGAACCTTTTTGTAGAGTCAAACATGTCCAATTTGACGTTATTATGGTGCCACGCAAGGATTGAAATCAAACGGAGTCCATTTGCTCACTCAAATCCTTGTATTCTCGAATTGCACCCAAATTGGCCTCCAATTGAGCCTACAACGTACAAACGAGTTTTCCTTCTATGTTAAGCACAACCGAACTTGTTTGTTGAGTCAAACATGTCCCATTTGACGTTATTATGGTGCCAAGCGAGGATTGAAATCAAACGGAGTCCATTTGCTCACTCAAATCCTTGTATTCTCGGATTGCACCCAAATTGGCCTCCAATTGAGCCTACAACATACAAACGAGTTTTCCTTCTTCGTTAAGCACAACCGAACCTTTTTGTTGAGTCAAACATGCCCATTTGACGTTATTATGGTTCCAAGCGAGGATTGAAATCAAACGGAGTCCATTTGCTCACTCAAATCCTTGTATTCTCGGATTGCACCCAAATTGGCCTCCAATTGAGCCTACAACGTACAAACGAGTTTTCCTTCTTCGTTAAGCACAACCGAACCTTTTTGTTGAGTCAAACATGCCCATTTGATGTTATTATGGTGCCTAGCGAGGATTGAAATCAAACGGAGTCCATTTTCTCACTCAAATCCTTGTATTCTCGGATTGCACCCAAATTGGCCTCCAATTGAGCCTACAACGTACAAACGAGTTTTCCTTCTTCGTTAAACACAACCGAACCTTTTTGTTGAGTCAAACATGTCCCATTTGACGTTATTATGGTGCCACGCGAGGATTGAAATCAAACGGAGTCCATTTGCTCACTCAAATCCTTGTATTCTCGGATTGCACCCAAATTGGACTCCAACTGAGCCTACAACGTACAAACGAGTTTTCCTTCATCGTTAAGCACAACCGAACCTTTTTGTTGAGTCAAACATGTCCCATTTGACGTTATTATTGTGCCACGCGAGGATTGAAATCAAACGGAGTCCATTTGCTCACTCAAATCCTTGTATTCTCGGATTGCACCCAAATTGGCCTCCAATTGAGGCTACAACGTACAAACGAGTTTTCCTTCATCGTTAAGCACAACCGAACTTGTTTGTTGAGTCAAACATGTCCCATTTGACGTTATTATGGTGCCACGCGAGGATTGAAATCAAACGGAGTCCATTTGCTCACTCAAATCCTTGTACTCTCGGATTGCACCCAAATTGGCCTCCAATTGAGCCTACAACGTACAAACGAGTTTTCCTTCATCGTTAAGCACAACCGAACTTGTTTGTTGAGTCAAACATGTCCCATTTGACGTTATTATGGTGCCACGCGAGGATTGAAATCAAACAGAGTCCATTTGGTCACTCAAATCTTTGTATTCTCGGATTGCACCCAAATTGGCCTCCAATTGAGCCTACAACGTACAAATGAGATTTCCTTCTTTGTTAAGCACAACCGAACTTGTTTGTTGAGTCAAACATGTCCCATTTGACGTTATTATGGTGCCACGCGAGGATTGAAATCAAACGGAGTCCATTTGCTCACTCAAATCCTTGTATTCTTGTATTGCACCCAAATTGGACTCCAATTGAGCCTACAACGTACAAACGAGTTTTCCTTCTTCGTTAAGCACAACCGAACCTTTTTGTTGAGTCAAACATGTCCGATTTGACGTTATTATGGTGCCACGCGAGGATTGAAATCAAACGGAGTCCATTTGCTCACTCAAATCCTTGTATTCTCGAATTGCACCCAAATTGGCCTCCAATTGAGCCTACAACGTACAAACGAGTTTTCCTTCTACGTTAAGCACAACCGAACTTGTTTGTTGAGTCAAACATGTCCCATTTGACGTTATTATGGTGCCAACCGAGGATTGAAATCAAACGGAGTCCATTTGCTCACTCAAATCCTTGTATTCTCGGATTGCACCCAAATTGGCCTCCAATTGAGCCTACAACGTACAAACGAGTTTTCCTTCATCATTAAGCACAACCGAACTTGTTTGTTGAGTCAAACATGTCCCATTTGACGTTATTATGGTGCCACGCGAGGATTGAAATCAAACGGAGTCCATTTGCTCACTCAAATCCTTGTATTCTCGGATTGCACCCAAATTGGCCTCCAATTGAGCCTACAACGTACAAACGAGTTTTCCTTCATCGTTAAGCACAACCGAACTTGTTTGTTGAGTCAAACATGTCCCATTTGACGTTATTATGGTGCCACGCGAGGATTGAAATCAAACGGAGTCCATTTGCTCACTCAAATCCTTGTACTCTCGGATTGCACCCAAATTGGCCTCCAATTGAGCCTACAACGTACAAACGAGTTTTCCTTCTACGTTAAGCACAACCAAACTTGTTTGTTGCGTCAAACATCTCCCATTTGACGTTATTATGGTGCCAAGCGAGGATTGAAATAAAACGGAGTCCATTTGCCCACTCAAATCCTTGTATTCTCGGATTGCACCCAAATTGGCCTCCAATTGAGCCTACAACGTACAAACGAGTTTTCCTTCTTCGTTAAACACAACCGAACCTTTTTGTAGAGTCAAACATGTCCAATTTGACGTTATTATGGTGCCACGCAAGGATTGAAATCAAACGGAGTCCATTTGCTCACTCAAATCCTTGTATTCTCGAATTGCACCCAAATTGGCCTCCAATTGAGCCTACAACGTACAAACGAGTTTTCCTTCTATGTTAAGCACAACCGAACTTGTTTGTTGAGTCAAACATGTCCCATTTGACGTTATTATGGTGCCAAGCGAGGATTGAAATCAAACGGAGTCCATTTGCTCACTCAAATCCTTGTATTCTCGGATTGCACCCAAATTGGCCTCCAATTGAGCCTACAACATACAAACGAGTTTTCCTTCTTCGTTAAGCACAACCGAACCTTTTTGTTGAGTCAAACATGCCCATTTGACGTTATTATGGTTCCAAGCGAGGATTGAAATCAAACGGAGTCCATTTGCTCACTCAAATCCTTGTATTCTCGGATTGCACCCAAATTGGCCTCCAATTGAGCCTACAACGTACAAACGAGTTTTCCTTCTTCGTTAAGCACAACCGAACCTTTTTGTTGAGTCAAACATGCCCATTTGATGTTATTATGGTGCCTAGCGAGGATTGAAATCAAACGGAGTCCATTTGCTCACTCAAATCCTTGTATTCTCGGATTGCACCCAAATTGGCCTCCAATTGAGCCTACAACGTACAAACGAGTTTTCCTTCTTCGTTAAACACAACCGAACCTTTTTGTTGAGTCAAACATGTCCCATTTGACGTTATTATGGTGCCACGCGAGGATTGAAATCAAACGGAGTCCATTTGCTCACTCAAATCCTTGTATTCTCGGATTGCACCCAAATTGGCCTCCAATTGAGCCTACAACGTACAAACGAGTTTTCCTTCTTCGTTAAGCACAACCGAACCTTTTTGTTGATTCAAACATGCCCATTTGACGTTATTATGGTGCCACGCGAGGATTGAAATCAAACGGAGTCCATTTGCTCACTCAAATCCTTGTATTCTCGGATTGCACCCAAATTGGACTCCAACTGAGCCTACAACGTACAAACGAGTTTTCCTTCATCGTTAAGCACAACCGAACCTTTTTGTTGAGTCAAACATGTCCCATTTGACGTTATTATGGTGCCACGCGAGGATTGAAATCAAACGGAGTCCATTTGCTCACTCAAATCCTTGTATTCTCGGATTGCACCCAAATTGGCCTCCAATTGAGGCTACAACGTACAAACGAGTTTTCCTTCATCGTTAAGCACAACCGAACTTGTTTGTTGAGTCAAACATGTCCCATTTGACGTTATTATGGTGCCACGCGAGGATTGAAATCAAACGGAGTCCATTTGCTCACTCAAATCCTTGTACTCTCGGATTGCACCCAAATTGGCCTCCAATTGAGCCTACAACGTACAAACGAGTTTTCCTTCATCGTTAAGCACAACCGAACTTGTTTGTTGAGTCAAACATGCCCATTTGACGTTATTATGGTTCCAAGCGAGGATTGAAATCAAACGGAGTCCATTTGCTCACTCAAATCCTTGTATTCTCGGATTGCACCCAAATTGGCCTCCAATTGAGCCTACAACGTACAAACGAGTTTTCCTTCTTCGTTAAGCACAACCGAACCTTTTTGTTGAGTCAAACATGCCCATTTGATGTTATTATGATGCCTAGCGAGGATTGAAATCAAACGGAGTCCATTTGCTCACTCAAATCCTTGTATTCTCGGATTGCACCCAAATTGGCCTCCAATTGAGCCTACAACGTACAAACGAGTTTTCCTTCTTCGTTAAACACAACCGAACCTTTTTGTTGATTCAAACATGTCCCATTTGACGTTATTATGGTGCCACGCGAGGATTGAAATCAAACGGAGTCCATTTGCTCACTCAAATCCTTGTATTCTCGGATTGCACCCAAATTGGACTCCAACTGAGCCTACAACGTACAAACGAGTTTTCCTTCATCGTTAAGCACAACCGAACCTTTTTGTTGAGTCAAACATGTCCCATTTGACGTTATTATGGTGCCACGCGAGGATTGAAATCAAACGGAGTCCATTTGCTCACTCAAATCCTTGTATTCTCGGATTGCACCCAAATTGGCCTCCAATTGAGCCTACAACGTACAAACGAGTTTTCCTTCTTCGTTAAGCACAACCGAACCTTTTTGTTGATTCAAACATGCCCATTTGATGTTATTATGGTGCCACGCGAGGATTGAAATCAAACGGAGTCCATTTGCTCACTCAAATCCTTGTATTCTCGGATTGCACCCAAATTGGACTCCAACTGAGCCTACAACGTACAAACGAGTTTTCCTTCATCGTTGAGCACAACCGAACCTTTTTGTTGAGTCAAACATGTCCCATTTGACTTTATTAGGGTGCCACGCGAGGATTGAAATCAAACGGAGTCCATTTGCTCACTCAAATCCTTGTATTCTCGGATTGCACCCAAATTGGCCTCCAATTGAGGCTACAACGTACAAACGAGTTTTCCTTCATCGTTAAGCACAACCGAACTTGTTTGTTGAGTCAAACATGTCCCATTTGACGTTATTATGGTGCCACGCGAGGATTGAAATCAAACGGAGTCCATTTGCTCACTCAAATCCTTGTACTCTCGGATTGCACCCAAATTGGCCTCCAATTGAGCCTACAACGTACAAACGAGTTTTCCTTCATCGTTAAGCACAACCGAACGTGTTTGTTGAGTCAAACATGCCCATTTGACGTTATTATGGTTCCAAGCGAGGATTGAAATCAAACGGAGTCCATTTGCTCACTCAAATCCTTGTATTCTCGGATTGCACCCAAATTGGCCTCCAATTGAGCCTACAACGTACAAACGAGTTTTTCTTCTTCGTTAAGCACAACCGAACCTTTTTGTTGAGTCAAACATGCCCATTTGATGTTATTATGGTGCCTAGCGAGGATTGAAATCAAACGGAGTCCATTTGCTCACTCAAATCCTTGTATTCTCGGATTGCACCCAAATTGGCCTCCAATTGAGCCTACAACGTACAAACGAGTTTTCCTTCATCGTTAAGCACAACCGAACCTTTTTGTTGAGTCAAACATGTCCCATTTGACGTTATTATGGTGCCACGCGAGGATTGAAATCAAACGGAGTCCATTTGCTCACTCAAATCCTTGTATTCTCGGATTGCACCCAAATTGGACTCCAACTGAGCCTACAACGTACAAACGAGTTTTCCTTCATCGTTAAGCACAACCGAACCTTTTTGTTGAGTCAAACATGTCCCATTTGACGTTATTATGGTGCCACGTGAGGATTGAAATCAAACGGAGTCCATTTGCTCACTCAAATCCTTGTATTCTCGGATTGCACCCAAATTGGCCTCCAATTGAGCCTACAACGTACAAACGAGTTTTCCTTCTTCGTTAAACACAACCGAACCTTTTTGTTGAGTCAAACATGTCCCATTTGACGTTATTATGGTGCCACGCGAGGATTGAAATCAAACGGAGTCCATTTGCTCAATGAAATCCTTGTATTCTCGGATTGCACCCAAATTGGCCTCCAATTGAGCCTACAACGTACAAACGAGTTTTCCTTCTTCGTTAAGCACAACCGAACCTTTTTGTTGATTCAAACATGCCCATTTGATGTTATTATGGTGCCACGCGAGGATTGAAATCAAACGGAGTCCATTTGCTCACTCAAATCCTTGTATTCTCGGATTGCACCCAAATTGGACTCCAACTGAGCCTACAACGTACAAACGAGTTTTCCTTCATCGTTAAGCACAACCGAACCTTTTTGTTGAGTCAAACATGTCCCATTTGACGTTATTAGGGTGCCACGCGAGGATTGAAATCAAACGGAGTCCATTTGCTCACTCAAATCCTTGTATTCTCGGATTGCACCCAAATTGGCCTCCAATTGAGGCTACAACGTACAAACGAGTTTTCCTTCATCGTTAAGCACAACCGAACTTGTTTGTTGAGTCAAACATGTCCCATTTGACGTTATTATGGTGCCACGCGAGGATTGAAATCTAACGGAGTCCATTTGCTCACTCAAATCCTTGTACTCTCGGATTGCACCCAAATTGGCCTCCAATTGAGCCTACAACGTACAAACGAGTTTTCCTTCATCGTTAAGCACAACCGAACGTGTTTGTTGAGTCAAACATGCCCATTTGACGTTATTATGGTTCCAAGCGAGGATTGAAATCAAACGGAGTCCATTTGCTCACTCAAATCCTTGTATTCTCGGATTGCACCCAAATTGGCCTCCAATTGAGCCTACAACGTACAAACGAGTTTTCCTTCTTCGTTAAGGACAACCGAACCTTTTTGTTGATTCAAACATGCCCATTTGACGTTATTATGGTGCCACGCGAGGATTGAAATCAAACGGAGTCCATTTGCTCACTCAAATCCTTGTATTCTCGGATTGCACCCAAATTGGACTCCAACTGAGCCTACAACGTACAAACGAGTTTTCCTTCATCGTTAAGCACAACCGAACCTTTTTGTTGAGTCAAACATGTCCCATTTGACGTTATTATGGTGCCACGCGAGGATTGAAATCAAACGGAGTCCATTTGCTCACTCAAATCCTTGTATTCTCGGATTGCACCCAAATTGGCCTCCAATTGAGGCTACAACGTACAAACGAGTTTTCCTTCATCGTTAAGCACAACCGAACTTGTTTGTTGAGTCAAACATGTCCCATTTGACGTTATTATGGTGCCACACGAGGATTGAAATCAAACGGAGTCCATTTGCTCACTCAAATCCTTGTACTCTCGGATTGCACCCAAATTGGCCTCCAATTGAGCCTACAACGTACAAACGAGTTTTCCTTCATCGTTAAGCACAACCGAACTTGTTTGTTGAGTCAAACATGCCCATTTGACGTTATTATGGTTCCAAGCGAGGATTGAAATCAAACGGAGTCCATTTGCTCACTCAAATCCTTGTATTCTCGGATTGCACCCAAATTGGCCTCCAATTGAGCCTACAACGTACAAACGAGTTTTCCTTCTTCGTTAAGCACAACCGAACCTTTTTGTTGAGTCAAACATGCCCATTTGATGTTATTATGGTGCCTAGCGAGGATTGAAATCAAACGGAGTCCATTTGCTCACTCAAATCCTTGTATTCTCGGATTGCACCCAAATTGGCCTCCAATTGAGCCTACAACGTACAAACGAGTTTTCCTTCTTCGTTAAACACAACCGAACCTTTTTGTTGAGTCAAACATGTCCCATTTGACGTTATTATGGTGCCACGCGAGGATTGAAATCAAACGGAGTCCATTTGCTCACTCAAATCCTTGTATTCTCGGATTGCACCCAAATTGGCCTCCAATTGAGCCTACAACGTACAAACGAGTTTTCCTTCTTCGTTAAGCACAACCGAACCTTTTTGTTGAGTCAAACATGCCCATTTGACGTTATTATGGTGCCACGCGAGGATTGAAATCAAACGGAGTCCATTTGCTCACTCAAATCCTTGTATTCTTGTATTGCACCCAAATTGGACTCCAATTGAGCCTACAACGTACAAACGAGTTTTCCTTCTTCGTTAAGCACAACCGAACCTTTTTGTTGAGTCAAACATGTCCCATTTGACGTTATTATGGTGCCACGCGAGGATTGAAATCAAACGGAGTCCATTTGCTCACTCAAATCCTTGTATTCTCGAATTGCACCCAAATTGGCCTCCAATTGAGCCTACAACGTACAAACGAGTTTTCCTTCTACGTTAAGCACAACCGAACTTGTTTGTTGAGTCAAACATGTCCCATTTGACGTTATTATGGTGCCAACCGAGGATTGAAATCAAACGGAGTCCATTTGCTCACTCAAATCCTTGTATTCTCGGATTGCACCCAAATTGGCCTCCAATTGAGCCTACAACGTACAAACGAGTTTTCCTTCATCATTAAGCACAACCGAACTTGTTTGTTGAGTCAAACATGTCCCATTTGACGTTATTATGGTGCCACGCGAGGATTGAAATCAAACGGAGTCCATTTGCTCACTCAAATCCTTGTATTCTCGGATTGCACCCAAATTGGCCTCCAATTGAGCCTACAACGTACAAACGAGTTTTCCTTCATCGTTAAGCACAACCGAACTTGTTTGTTGAGTCAAACATGTCCCATTTGACGTTATTATGGTGCCACGCGAGGATTGAAATCAAACGGAGTCCATTTGCTCACTCAAATCCTTGTACTCTCGGATTGCACCCAAATTGGCCTCCAATTGAGCCTACAACGTACAAACGAGTTTTCCTTCTACGTTAAGCACAACCAAACTTGTTTGTTGCGTCAAACATCTCCCATTTGACGTTATTATGGTGCCAAGCGAGGATTGAAATAAAACGGAGTCCATTTGCCCACTCAAATCCTTGTATTCTCGGATTGCACCCAAATTGGCCTCCAATTGAGCCTACAACGTACAAACGAGTTTTCCTTCTTCGTTAAACACAACCGAACCTTTTTGTAGAGTCAAACATGTCCAATTTGACGTTATTATGGTGCCACGCAAGGATTGAAATCAAACGGAGTCCATTTGCTCACTCAAATCCTTGTATTCTCGAATTGCACCCAAATTGGCCTCCAATTGAGCCTACAACGTACAAACGAGTTTTCCTTCTATGTTAAGCACAACCGAACTTGTTTGTTGAGTCAAACATGTCCCATTTGACGTTATTATGGTGCCAAGCGAGGATTGAAATCAAACGGAGTCCATTTGCTCACTCAAATCCTTGTATTCTCGGATTGCACCCAAATTGGCCTCCAATTGAGCCTACAACATACAAACGAGTTTTCCTTCTTCGTTAAGCACAACCGAACCTTTTTGTTGAGTCAAACATGCCCATTTGACGTTATTATGGTTCCAAGCGAGGATTGAAATCAAACGGAGTCCATTTGCTCACTCAAATCCTTGTATTCTCGGATTGCACCCAAATTGGCCTCCAATTGAGCCTACAACGTACAAACGAGTTTTCCTTCTTCGTTAAGCACAACCGAACCTTTTTGTTGAGTCAAACATGCCCATTTGATGTTATTATGGTGCCTAGCGAGGATTGAAATCAAACGGAGTCCATTTGCTCACTCAAATCCTTGTATTCTCGGATTGCACCCAAATTGGCCTCCAATTGAGCCTACAACGTACAAACGAGTTTTCCTTCTTCGTTAAACACAACCGAACCTTTTTGTTGAGTCAAACATGTCCCATTTGACGTTATTATGGTGCCACGCGAGGATTGAAATCAAACGGAGTCCATTTGCTCACTCAAATCCTTGTATTCTCGGATTGCACCCAAATTGGCCTCCAATTGAGCCTACAACGTACAAACGAGTTTTCCTTCTTCGTTAAGCACAACCGAACCTTTTTGTTGATTCAAACATGCCCATTTGACGTTATTATGGTGCCACGCGAGGATTGAAATCAAACGGAGTCCATTTGCTCACTCAAATCCTTGTATTCTCGGATTGCACCCAAATTGGACTCCAACTGAGCCTACAACGTACAAACGAGTTTTCCTTCATCGTTAAGCACAACCGAACCTTTTTGTTGAGTCAAACATGTCCCATTTGACGTTATTATGGTGCCACGCGAGGATTGAAATCAAACGGAGTCCATTTGCTCACTCAAATCCTTGTATTCTCGGATTGCACCCAAATTGGCCTCCAATTGAGGCTACAACGTACAAACGAGTTTTCCTTCATCGTTAAGCACAACCGAACTTGTTTGTTGAGTCAAACATGTCCCATTTGACGTTATTATGGTGCCACGCGAGGATTGAAATCAAACGGAGTCCATTTGCTCACTCAAATCCTTGTACTCTCGGATTGCACCCAAATTGGCCTCCAATTGAGCCTACAACGTACAAACGAGTTTTCCTTCATCGTTAAGCACAACCGAACTTGTTTGTTGAGTCAAACATGCCCATTTGACGTTATTATGGTTCCAAGCGAGGATTGAAATCAAACGGAGTCCATTTGCTCACTCAAATCCTTGTATTCTCGGATTGCACCCAAATTGGCCTCCAATTGAGCCTACAACGTACAAACGAGTTTTCCTTCTTCGTTAAGCACAACCGAACCTTTTTGTTGAGTCAAACATGCCCATTTGATGTTATTATGATGCCTAGCGAGGATTGAAATCAAACGGAGTCCATTTGCTCACTCAAATCCTTGTATTCTCGGATTGCACCCAAATTGGCCTCCAATTGAGCCTACAACGTACAAACGAGTTTTCCTTCTTCGTTAAACACAACCGAACCTTTTTGTTGATTCAAACATGTCCCATTTGACGTTATTATGGTGCCACGCGAGGATTGAAATCAAACGGAGTCCATTTGCTCACTCAAATCCTTGTATTCTCGGATTGCACCCAAATTGGACTCCAACTGAGCCTACAACGTACAAACGAGTTTTCCTTCATCGTTAAGCACAACCGAACCTTTTTGTTGAGTCAAACATGTCCCATTTGACGTTATTATGGTGCCACGCGAGGATTGAAATCAAACGGAGTCCATTTGCTCACTCAAATCCTTGTATTCTCGGATTGCACCCAAATTGGCCTCCAATTGAGCCTACAACGTACAAACGAGTTTTCCTTCTTCGTTAAGCACAACCGAACCTTTTTGTTGATTCAAACATGCCCATTTGATGTTATTATGGTGCCACGCGAGGATTGAAATCAAACGGAGTCCATTTGCTCACTCAAATCCTTGTATTCTCGGATTGCACCCAAATTGGACTCCAACTGAGCCTACAACGTACAAACGAGTTTTCCTTCATCGTTGAGCACAACCGAACCTTTTTGTTGAGTCAAACATGTCCCATTTGACTTTATTAGGGTGCCACGCGAGGATTGAAATCAAACGGAGTCCATTTGCTCACTCAAATCCTTGTATTCTCGGATTGCACCCAAATTGGCCTCCAATTGAGGCTACAACGTACAAACGAGTTTTCCTTCATCGTTAAGCACAACCGAACTTGTTTGTTGAGTCAAACATGTCCCATTTGACGTTATTATGGTGCCACGCGAGGATTGAAATCAAACGGAGTCCATTTGCTCACTCAAATCCTTGTACTCTCGGATTGCACCCAAATTGGCCTCCAATTGAGCCTACAACGTACAAACGAGTTTTCCTTCATCGTTAAGCACAACCGAACGTGTTTGTTGAGTCAAACATGCCCATTTGACGTTATTATGGTTCCAAGCGAGGATTGAAATCAAACGGAGTCCATTTGCTCACTCAAATCCTTGTATTCTCGGATTGCACCCAAATTGGCCTCCAATTGAGCCTACAACGTACAAACGAGTTTTTCTTCTTCGTTAAGCACAACCGAACCTTTTTGTTGAGTCAAACATGCCCATTTGATGTTATTATGGTGCCTAGCGAGGATTGAAATCAAACGGAGTCCATTTGCTCACTCAAATCCTTGTATTCTCGGATTGCACCCAAATTGGCCTCCAATTGAGCCTACAACGTACAAACGAGTTTTCCTTCATCGTTAAGCACAACCGAACCTTTTTGTTGAGTCAAACATGTCCCATTTGACGTTATTATGGTGCCACGCGAGGATTGAAATCAAACGGAGTCCATTTGCTCACTCAAATCCTTGTATTCTCGGATTGCACCCAAATTGGACTCCAACTGAGCCTACAACGTACAAACGAGTTTTCCTTCATCGTTAAGCACAACCGAACCTTTTTGTTGAGTCAAACATGTCCCATTTGACGTTATTATGGTGCCACGTGAGGATTGAAATCAAACGGAGTCCATTTGCTCACTCAAATCCTTGTATTCTCGGATTGCACCCAAATTGGCCTCCAATTGAGCCTACAACGTACAAACGAGTTTTCCTTCTTCGTTAAACACAACCGAACCTTTTTGTTGAGTCAAACATGTCCCATTTGACGTTATTATGGTGCCACGCGAGGATTGAAATCAAACGGAGTCCATTTGCTCAATGAAATCCTTGTATTCTCGGATTGCACCCAAATTGGCCTCCAATTGAGCCTACAACGTACAAACGAGTTTTCCTTCTTCGTTAAGCACAACCGAACCTTTTTGTTGATTCAAACATGCCCATTTGATGTTATTATGGTGCCACGCGAGGATTGAAATCAAACGGAGTCCATTTGCTCACTCAAATCCTTGTATTCTCGGATTGCACCCAAATTGGACTCCAACTGAGCCTACAACGTACAAACGAGTTTTCCTTCATCGTTAAGCACAACCGAACCTTTTTGTTGAGTCAAACATGTCCCATTTGACGTTATTAGGGTGCCACGCGAGGATTGAAATCAAACGGAGTCCATTTGCTCACTCAAATCCTTGTATTCTCGGATTGCACCCAAATTGGCCTCCAATTGAGGCTACAACGTACAAACGAGTTTTCCTTCATCGTTAAGCACAACCGAACTTGTTTGTTGAGTCAAACATGTCCCATTTGACGTTATTATGGTGCCACGCGAGGATTGAAATCTAACGGAGTCCATTTGCTCACTCAAATCCTTGTACTCTCGGATTGCACCCAAATTGGCCTCCAATTGAGCCTACAACGTACAAACGAGTTTTCCTTCATCGTTAAGCACAACCGAACGTGTTTGTTGAGTCAAACATGCCCATTTGACGTTATTATGGTTCCAAGCGAGGATTGAAATCAAACGGAGTCCATTTGCTCACTCAAATCCTTGTATTCTCGGATTGCACCCAAATTGGCCTCCAATTGAGCCTACAACGTACAAACGAGTTTTCCTTCTTCGTTAAGGACAACCGAACCTTTTTGTTGATTCAAACATGCCCATTTGACGTTATTATGGTGCCACGCGAGGATTGAAATCAAACGGAGTCCATTTGCTCACTCAAATCCTTGTATTCTCGGATTGCACCCAAATTGGACTCCAACTGAGCCTACAACGTACAAACGAGTTTTCCTTCATCGTTAAGCACAACCGAACCTTTTTGTTGAGTCAAACATGTCCCATTTGACGTTATTATGGTGCCACGCGAGGATTGAAATCAAACGGAGTCCATTTGCTCACTCAAATCCTTGTATTCTCGGATTGCACCCAAATTGGCCTCCAATTGAGGCTACAACGTACAAACGAGTTTTCCTTCATCGTTAAGCACAACCGAACTTGTTTGTTGAGTCAAACATGTCCCATTTGACGTTATTATGGTGCCACACGAGGATTGAAATCAAACGGAGTCCATTTGCTCACTCAAATCCTTGTACTCTCGGATTGCACCCAAATTGGCCTCCAATTGAGCCTACAACGTACAAACGAGTTTTCCTTCATCGTTAAGCACAACCGAACTTGTTTGTTGAGTCAAACATGCCCATTTGACGTTATTATGGTTCCAAGCGAGGATTGAAATCAAACGGAGTCCATTTGCTCACTCAAATCCTTGTATTCTCGGATTGCACCCAAATTGGCCTCCAATTGAGCCTACAACGTACAAACGAGTTTTCCTTCTTCGTTAAGCACAACCGAACCTTTTTGTTGAGTCAAACATGCCCATTTGATGTTATTATGGTGCCTAGCGAGGATTGAAATCAAACGGAGTCCATTTGCTCACTCAAATCCTTGTATTCTCGGATTGCACCCAAATTGGCCTCCAATTGAGCCTACAACGTACAAACGAGTTTTCCTTCTTCGTTAAACACAACCGAACCTTTTTGTTGAGTCAAACATGTCCCATTTGACGTTATTATGGTGCCACGCGAGGATTGAAATCAAACGGAGTCCATTTGCTCACTCAAATCCTTGTATTCTCGGATTGCACCCAAATTGGCCTCCAATTGAGCCTACAACGTACAAACGAGTTTTCCTTCTTCGTTAAGCACAACCGAACCTTTTTGTTGAGTCAAACATGCCCATTTGACGTTATTATGGTGCCACGCGAGGATTGAAATCAAACGGAGTCCATTTGCTCACTCAAATCCTTGTATTCTCGGATTGCACCCAAATTGGACTCCAACTGAGCCTACAACGTACAAACGAGTTTTCCTTCATCGTTAAGCACAACCGAACCTTTTTGTTGAGTCAAACATGTCCCATTTGACGTTATTATGGTGCCACGCGAGGATTGAAATCAAACGGAGTCCATTTGCTCACTCAAATCCTTGTATTCTCGGATTGCACCCAAATTGGCCTCCAATTGAGGCTACAACGTACAAACGAGTTTTCCTTCATCGTTAAGCACAACCGAACTTGTTTGTTGAGTCAAACATGTCCCATTTGACGTTATTATGGTGCCACGCGAGGATTGAAATCAAACGGAGTCCATTTGCTCACTCAAATCCTTGTACTCTCGGATTGCACCCAAATTGGCCTCCAATTGAGCCTACAACGTACAAACGAGTTTTCCTTCATCGTTAAGCACAACCGAACTTGTTTGTTGAGTCAAACATGTCCCATTTGACGTTATTATGGTGCCACGCGAGGATTGAAATCAAACAGAGTCCATTTGCTCACTCAAATCCTTGTACTCTCGGATTGCACCCAAATTGGCCTCCAATTGAGCCTACAACGTACAAACGAGTTTTCCTTCATCGTTAAGCACAACCGAACTTGTTTGTTGAGTCAAACATGCCCATTTGACGTTATTATGGTTCCAAGCGAGGATTGAAATCAAACGGAGTCCATTTGCTCACTCAAATCCTTGTATTCTCGGATTGCACCCAAATTGGCCTCCAATTGAGCCTACAACGTACAAACGAGTTTTCCTTCTTCGTTAAGCACAACCGAACCTTTTTGTTGAGTCAAACATGCCCATTTGATGTTATTATGGTGCCTAGCGAGGATTGAAATCAAACGGAGTCCATTTGCTCACTCAAATCCTTGTATTCTCGGATTGCACCCAAATTGGCCTCCAATTGAGCCTACAACGTACAAACGAGTTTTCCTTCTTCGTTAAACACAACCGAACCTTTTTGTTGAGTCAAACATGTCCCATTTGACGTTATTATGGTGCCACGCGAGGATTGAAATCAAACGGAGTCCATTTGCTCACTCAAATCCTTGTATTCTCGGATTGCACCCAAATTGGCCTCCAATTGAGCCTACAACGTACAAACGAGTTTTCCTTCTTCGTTAAGCACAACCGAACCTTTTTGTTGAGTCAAACATGCCCATTTGACGTTATTATGGTGCCACGCGAGGATTGAAATCAAACGGAGTCCATTTGCTCACTCAAATCCTTGTATTCTCGGATTGCACCCAAATTGGACTCCAACTGAGCCTACAACGTACAAACGAGTTTTCCTTCATCGTTAAGCACAACCGAACCTTTTTGTTGAGTCAAACATGTCCCATTTGACGTTATTATGGTGCCACGCGAGGATTGAAATCAAACGGAGTCCATTTGCTCACTCAAATCCTTGTATTCTCGGATTGCACCCAAATTGGCCTCCAATTGAGGCTACAACGTACAAACGAGTTTTCCTTCATCGTTAAGCACAACCGAACTTGTTTGTTGAGTCAAACATGTCCCATTTGACGTTATTATGGTGCCACGCGAGGATTGAAATCAAACGGAGTCCATTTGCTCACTCAAATCCTTGTACTCTCGGATTGCACCCAAATTGGCCTCCAATTGAGCCTACAACGTACAAACGAGTTTTCCTTCATCGTTAAGCACAACCGAACTTGTTTGTTGAGTCAAACATGTCCCATTTGACGTTATTATGGTTCCACGCGAGGATTGAAATCAAACAGAGTCCATTTGCTCACTCAAATCCTTGTATTCTCGGATTGCACCCAAATTGGCCTCCAATTGAGCCTACAACGTACAAATGAGATTTCCTTCTTCGTTAAGCACAACCGAACTTGTTTGTTGAGTCAAACATGTCCCATTTGACGTTATTATGGTGCCACGCGAGGATTTAAATCAAACGGAGTCCATTTGCTCACTCAAATCCTTGTATTCTTGTATTGCACCCAAATTGGACTCCAATTGAGCCTACAACGTACAAACGAGTTTTCCTTCTTCGTTAAGCACAACCGAACCTTTTTGTTGAGTCAAACATGTCCCATTTGACGTTATTATGGTGCCACGTGAGGATTGAAATCAAACGGAGTCCATTTGCTCACTCAAATCCTTGTACTCTCGGATTGCACCCAAATTGGCCTCCAATTGAGCCTACAACGTACAAACGAGTTTTCCTTCTACGTTAAGCACAACCGAACTTGTTTGTTGAGTCAAACATGTCCCATTTGACGTTATTATGGTGCCAACCGAGGATTGAAATCAAACGGAGTCCATTTGCTCACTCAAATCCTTGTATTCTTGTATTGCACCCAAATTGGACTCCAATTGAGCCTACAACGTACAAACGAGTTTTCCTTCTTCGTTAAGCACAACCGAACCTTTTTGTTGAGTCAAACATGTCCCATTTGACGTTATTATGGTGCCACGCGAGGATTGAAATCAAACGGAGTCCATTTGCTCACTCAAATCCTTGTATTCTCGAATTGCACCCAAATTGGCCTCCAATTGAGCCTACAACGTACAAACGAGTTTTCCTTCTACGTTAAGCACAACCGAACTTGTTTGTTGAGTCAAACATGTCCCATTTGACGTTATTATGGTGCCAACCGAGGATTGAAATCAAACGGAGTCCATTTGCTCACTCAAATCCTTGTATTCTCGGATTGCACCCAAATTGGCCTCCAATTGAGCCTACAACGTACAAACGAGTTTTCCTTCATCATTAAGCACAACCGAACTTGTTTGTTGAGTCAAACATGTCCCATTTGACGTTATTATGGTGCCACGCAAGGATTGAAATCAAACGGAGTCCATTTGCTCACTCAAATCCTTGTATTCTCGGATTGCACCCAAATTGGCCTCCAATTGAGCCTACAACGTACAAACGAGTTTTCCTTCATCGTTAAGCACAACCGAACTTGTTTGTTGAGTCAAACATGTCCCATTTGACGTTATTATGGTGCCACGCGAGGATTGAAATCAAACGGAGTCCATTTGCTCACTCAAATCCTTGTACTCTCGGATTGCACCCAAATTGGCCTCCAATTGAGCCTACAACGTACAAACGAGTTTTCCTTCTACGTTAAGCACAACCGAACTTGTTTGTTGCATCAAACATCTCCCATTTGACGTTATTATGGTGCCAAGCGAGGATTGAAATCAAACGGAGTCCATTTGCTCACTCAAATCCTTGTATTCTCGGATTGCACCCAAATTGGCCTCCAATTGAGCCTACAACGTACAAACGAGTTTTCCTTCTTCGTTAAACACAACCGAACCTTTTTGTAGAGTCAAACATGTCCAATTTGACGTTATTATGGTGCCACGCGAGGATTGAAATCAAACGGAGTCCATTTGCTCACTCAAATCCTTGTATTCTCGAATTGCACCCAAATTGGCCTCCAATTGAGCCTACAACGTACAAACGAGTTTTCCTTCTTCGTTAAGCACAACCGAACTTGTTTGTTGAGTCAAACATGTCCCATTTGACGTTATTATGGTGCCACGCGAGGATTGAAATCAAACAGAGTCCATTTGCTCACTCAAATCCTTGTATTCTCGGATTGCACCCAAATTGGCCTCCAATTGAGCCTACAACGTACAAATGAGATTTCCTTCTTCGTTAAGCACAACCGAACTTGTTTGTTGAGTCAAACATGTCCCATTTGACGTTATTATGGTGCCACGCGAGGATTGAAATCAAACGGAGTCCATTTGCTCACTCGAATCCTTGTATTCTTGTATTGCACCCAAATTGGACTCCAATTGAGCCTACAACGTACAAACGAGTTTTCCTTCTTCGTTAAGCACAACCGAACCTTTTTGTTGAGTCAAACATGTCCCATTTGACGTTATTATGGTGCCACGCGAGGATTGAAATCAAACGGAGTCCATTTGCTCACTCAAATCCTTGTATTCTCGAATTGCACCCAAATTGGCCTCCAATTGAGCCTACAACGTACAAACGAGTTTTCCTTCTACGTTAAGCACAACCGAACTTGTTTGTTGAGTCAAACATGTCCCATTTGACGTTATTATGGTGCCAACCGAGGATTGAAATCAAACGGAGTCCATTTGCTCACTCAAATCCTTGTATTCTCGGATTGCACCCAAATTGGCCTCCAATTGAGCCTACAACGTACAAACGAGTTTTCCTTCATCATTAAGCACAACCGAACTTGTTTGTTGAGTCAAACATGTCCCATTTGACGTTATTATGGTGCCACGCGAGGATTGAAATCAAACGGAGTCCATTTGCTCACTCAAATCCTTGTATTCTCGGATTGCACCCAAATTGGACTCCAACTGAGCCTACAACGTACAAACGAGTTTTCCTTCATCGTTAAGCACAACCGAACCTTTTTGTTGAGTCAAACATGTCCCATTTGACGTTATTATTGTGCCACGCGAGGATTGAAATCAAACGGAGTCCATTTGCTCACTCAAATCCTTGTATTCTCGGATTGCACCCAAATTGGCCTCCAATTGAGGCTACAACGTACAAACGAGTTTTCCTTCATCGTTAAGCACAACCGAACTTGTTTGTTGAGTCAAACATGTCCCATTTGACGTTATTATGGTGCCACGCGAGGATTGAAATCAAACGGAGTCCATTTGCTCACTCAAATCCTTGTACTCTCGGATTGCACCCAAATTGGCCTCCAATTGAGCCTACAACGTACAAACGAGTTTTCCTTCATCGTTAAGCACAACCGAACTTGTTTGTTGAGTCAAACATGTCCCATTTGACGTTATTATGGTGCCACGCGAGGATTGAAATCAAACAGAGTCCATTTGGTCACTCAAATCTTTGTATTCTCGGATTGCACCCAAATTGGCCTCCAATTGAGCCTACAACGTACAAATGAGATTTCCTTCTTCGTTAAGCACAACCGAACTTGTTTGTTGAGTCAAACATGTCCCATTTGACGTTATTATGGTGCCACGCGAGGATTGAAATCAAACGGAGTCCATTTGCTCACTCAAATCCTTGTATTCTTGTATTGCACCCAAATTGGACTCCAATTGAGCCTACAACGTACAAACGAGTTTTCCTTCTTCGTTAAGCACAACCGAACCTTTTTGTTGAGTCAAACATGTCCAATTTGACGTTATTATGGTGCCACGCGAGGATTGAAATCAAACGGAGTCCATTTGCTCACTCAAATCCTTGTATTCTCGAATTGCACCCAAATTGGCCTCCAATTGAGCCTACAACGTACAAACGAGTTTTCCTTCTACGTTAAGCACAACCGAACTTGTTTGTTGAGTCAAACATGTCCCATTTGACGTTATTATGGTGCCAACCGAGGATTGAAATCAAACGGAGTCCATTTGCTCACTCAAATCCTTGTATTCTCGGATTGCACCCAAATTGGCCTCCAATTGAGCCTACAACGTACAAACGAGTTTTCCTTCATCATTAAGCACAACCGAACTTGTTTGTTGAGTCAAACATGTCCCATTTGACGTTATTATGGTGCCACGCGAGGATTGAAATCAAACGGAGTCCATTTGCTCACTCAAATCCTTGTATTCTCGGATTGCACCCAAATTGGCCTCCAATTGAGCCTACAACGTACAAACGAGTTTTTCTTCATCGTTAAGCACAACCGAACTTGTTTGTTGAGTCAAACATGTCCCATTTGACGTTATTATGGTGCCACGCGAGGATTGAAATCAAACGGAGTCCATTTGCTCACTCAAATCCTTGTACTCTCGGATTGCACCCAAATTGGCCTCCAATTGAGCCTACAACGTACAAACGAGTTTTCCTTCTACATTAAGCACAACCAAACTTGTTTGTTGCGTCAAACATCTCCCATTTGACGTTATTATGGTGCCAAGCGAGGATTGAAATAAAACGGAGTCCATTTGCTCACTCAAATCCTTGTATTCTCGGATTGCACCCAAATTGGCCTCCAATTGAGCCTACAACGTACAAACGAGTTTTCCTTCTTCGTTAAACACAACCGAACCTTTTTGTAGAGTCAAACATGTCCAATTTGACGTTATTATGGTGCCACGCAAGGATTGAAATCAAACGGAGTCCATTTGCTCACTCAAATCCTTGTATTCTCGAATTGCACCCAAATTGGCCTCCAATTGAGCCTACAACGTACAAACGAGTTTTCCTTCTATGTTAAGCACAACCGAACTTGTTTGTTGAGTCAAACATGTCCCATTTGACGTTATTATGGTGCCAAGCGAGGATTGAAATCAAACGGAGTCCATTTGCTCACTCAAATCCTTGTATTCTCGGATTGCACCCAAATTGGCCTCCAATTGAGCCTACAACATACAAACGAGTTTTCCTTCTTCGTTAAGCACAACCGAACCTTTTTGTTGAGTCAAACATGCCCATTTGACGTTATTATGGTTCCAAGCGAGGATTGAAATCAAACGGAGTCCATTTGCTCACTCAAATCCTTGTATTCTCGGATTGCACCCAAATTGGCCTCCAATTGAGCCTACAACGTACAAACGAGTTTTCCTTCTTCGTTAAGCACAACCGAACCTTTTTGTTGAGTCAAACATGCCCATTTGATGTTATTATGGTGCCTAGCGAGGATTGAAATCAAACGGAGTCCATTTTCTCACTCAAATCCTTGTATTCTCGGATTGCACCCAAATTGGCCTCCAATTGAGCCTACAACGTACAAACGAGTTTTCCTTCTTCGTTAAACACAACCGAACCTTTTTGTTGAGTCAAACATGTCCCATTTGACGTTATTATGGTGCCACGCGAGGATTGAAATCAAACGGAGTCCATTTGCTCACTCAAATCCTTGTATTCTCGGATTGCACCCAAATTGGACTCCAACTGAGCCTACAACGTACAAACGAGTTTTCCTTCATCGTTAAGCACAACCGAACCTTTTTGTTGAGTCAAACATGTCCCATTTGACGTTATTATTGTGCCACGCGAGGATTGAAATCAAACGGAGTCCATTTGCTCACTCAAATCCTTGTATTCTCGGATTGCACCCAAATTGGCCTCCAATTGAGGCTACAACGTACAAACGAGTTTTCCTTCATCGTTAAGCACAACCGAACTTGTTTGTTGAGTCAAACATGTCCCATTTGACGTTATTATGGTGCCACGCGAGGATTGAAATCAAACGGAGTCCATTTGCTCACTCAAATCCTTGTACTCTCGGATTGCACCCAAATTGGCCTCCAATTGAGCCTACAACGTACAAACGAGTTTTCCTTCATCGTTAAGCACAACCGAACTTGTTTGTTGAGTCAAACATGTCCCATTTGACGTTATTATGGTGCCACGCGAGGATTGAAATCAAACAGAGTCCATTTGGTCACTCAAATCTTTGTATTCTCGGATTGCACCCAAATTGGCCTCCAATTGAGCCTACAACGTACAAATGAGATTTCCTTCTTTGTTAAGCACAACCGAACTTGTTTGTTGAGTCAAACATGTCCCATTTGACGTTATTATGGTGCCACGCGAGGATTGAAATCAAACGGAGTCCATTTGCTCACTCAAATCCTTGTATTCTTGTATTGCACCCAAATTGGACTCCAATTGAGCCTACAACGTACAAACGAGTTTTCCTTCTTCGTTAAGCACAACCGAACCTTTTTGTTGAGTCAAACATGTCCGATTTGACGTTATTATGGTGCCACGCGAGGATTGAAATCAAACGGAGTCCATTTGCTCACTCAAATCCTTGTATTCTCGAATTGCACCCAAATTGGCCTCCAATTGAGCCTACAACGTACAAACGAGTTTTCCTTCTACGTTAAGCACAACCGAACTTGTTTGTTGAGTCAAACATGTCCCATTTGACGTTATTATGGTGCCAACCGAGGATTGAAATCAAACGGAGTCCATTTGCTCACTCAAATCCTTGTATTCTCGGATTGCACCCAAATTGGCCTCCAATTGAGCCTACAACGTACAAACGAGTTTTCCTTCATCATTAAGCACAACCGAACTTGTTTGTTGAGTCAAACATGTCCCATTTGACGTTATTATGGTGCCACGCGAGGATTGAAATCAAACGGAGTCCATTTGCTCACTCAAATCCTTGTATTCTCGGATTGCACCCAAATTGGCCTCCAATTGAGCCTACAACGTACAAACGAGTTTTCCTTCATCGTTAAGCACAACCGAACTTGTTTGTTGAGTCAAACATGTCCCATTTGACGTTATTATGGTGCCACGCGAGGATTGAAATCAAACGGAGTCCATTTGCTCACTCAAATCCTTGTACTCTCGGATTGCACCCAAATTGGCCTCCAATTGAGCCTACAACGTACAAACGAGTTTTCCTTCTACGTTAAGCACAACCAAACTTGTTTGTTGCGTCAAACATCTCCCATTTGACGTTATTATGGTGCCAAGCGAGGATTGAAATAAAACGGAGTCCATTTGCCCACTCAAATCCTTGTATTCTCGGATTGCACCCAAATTGGCCTCCAATTGAGCCTACAACGTACAAACGAGTTTTCCTTCTTCGTTAAACACAACCGAACCTTTTTGTAGAGTCAAACATGTCCAATTTGACGTTATTATGGTGCCACGCAAGGATTGAAATCAAACGGAGTCCATTTGCTCACTCAAATCCTTGTATTCTCGAATTGCACCCAAATTGGCCTCCAATTGAGCCTACAACGTACAAACGAGTTTTCCTTCTATGTTAAGCACAACCGAACTTGTTTGTTGAGTCAAACATGTCCCATTTGACGTTATTATGGTGCCAAGCGAGGATTGAAATCAAACGGAGTCCATTTGCTCACTCAAATCCTTGTATTCTCGGATTGCACCCAAATTGGCCTCCAATTGAGCCTACAACATACAAACGAGTTTTCCTTCTTCGTTAAGCACAACCGAACCTTTTTGTTGAGTCAAACATGCCCATTTGACGTTATTATGGTTCCAAGCGAGGATTGAAATCAAACGGAGTCCATTTGCTCACTCAAATCCTTGTATTCTCGGATTGCACCCAAATTGGCCTCCAATTGAGCCTACAACGTACAAACGAGTTTTCCTTCTTCGTTAAGCACAACCGAACCTTTTTGTTGAGTCAAACATGCCCATTTGATGTTATTATGGTGCCTAGCGAGGATTGAAATCAAACGGAGTCCATTTGCTCACTCAAATCCTTGTATTCTCGGATTGCACCCAAATTGGCCTCCAATTGAGCCTACAACGTACAAACGAGTTTTCCTTCTTCGTTAAACACAACCGAACCTTTTTGTTGAGTCAAACATGTCCCATTTGACGTTATTATGGTGCCACGCGAGGATTGAAATCAAACGGAGTCCATTTGCTCACTCAAATCCTTGTATTCTCGGATTGCACCCAAATTGGCCTCCAATTGAGCCTACAACGTACAAACGAGTTTTCCTTCTTCGTTAAGCACAACCGAACCTTTTTGTTGATTCAAACATGCCCATTTGACGTTATTATGGTGCCACGCGAGGATTGAAATCAAACGGAGTCCATTTGCTCACTCAAATCCTTGTATTCTCGGATTGCACCCAAATTGGACTCCAACTGAGCCTACAACGTACAAACGAGTTTTCCTTCATCGTTAAGCACAACCGAACCTTTTTGTTGAGTCAAACATGTCCCATTTGACGTTATTATGGTGCCACGCGAGGATTGAAATCAAACGGAGTCCATTTGCTCACTCAAATCCTTGTATTCTCGGATTGCACCCAAATTGGCCTCCAATTGAGGCTACAACGTACAAACGAGTTTTCCTTCATCGTTAAGCACAACCGAACTTGTTTGTTGAGTCAAACATGTCCCATTTGACGTTATTATGGTGCCACGCGAGGATTGAAATCAAACGGAGTCCATTTGCTCACTCAAATCCTTGTACTCTCGGATTGCACCCAAATTGGCCTCCAATTGAGCCTACAACGTACAAACGAGTTTTCCTTCATCGTTAAGCACAACCGAACTTGTTTGTTGAGTCAAACATGCCCATTTGACGTTATTATGGTTCCAAGCGAGGATTGAAATCAAACGGAGTCCATTTGCTCACTCAAATCCTTGTATTCTCGGATTGCACCCAAATTGGCCTCCAATTGAGCCTACAACGTACAAACGAGTTTTCCTTCTTCGTTAAGCACAACCGAACCTTTTTGTTGAGTCAAACATGCCCATTTGATGTTATTATGATGCCTAGCGAGGATTGAAATCAAACGGAGTCCATTTGCTCACTCAAATCCTTGTATTCTCGGATTGCACCCAAATTGGCCTCCAATTGAGCCTACAACGTACAAACGAGTTTTCCTTCTTCGTTAAACACAACCGAACCTTTTTGTTGATTCAAACATGTCCCATTTGACGTTATTATGGTGCCACGCGAGGATTGAAATCAAACGGAGTCCATTTGCTCACTCAAATCCTTGTATTCTCGGATTGCACCCAAATTGGACTCCAACTGAGCCTACAACGTACAAACGAGTTTTCCTTCATCGTTAAGCACAACCGAACCTTTTTGTTGAGTCAAACATGTCCCATTTGACGTTATTATGGTGCCACGCGAGGATTGAAATCAAACGGAGTCCATTTGCTCACTCAAATCCTTGTATTCTCGGATTGCACCCAAATTGGCCTCCAATTGAGCCTACAACGTACAAACGAGTTTTCCTTCTTCGTTAAGCACAACCGAACCTTTTTGTTGATTCAAACATGCCCATTTGATGTTATTATGGTGCCACGCGAGGATTGAAATCAAACGGAGTCCATTTGCTCACTCAAATCCTTGTATTCTCGGATTGCACCCAAATTGGACTCCAACTGAGCCTACAACGTACAAACGAGTTTTCCTTCATCGTTGAGCACAACCGAACCTTTTTGTTGAGTCAAACATGTCCCATTTGACTTTATTAGGGTGCCACGCGAGGATTGAAATCAAACGGAGTCCATTTGCTCACTCAAATCCTTGTATTCTCGGATTGCACCCAAATTGGCCTCCAATTGAGGCTACAACGTACAAACGAGTTTTCCTTCATCGTTAAGCACAACCGAACTTGTTTGTTGAGTCAAACATGTCCCATTTGACGTTATTATGGTGCCACGCGAGGATTGAAATCAAACGGAGTCCATTTGCTCACTCAAATCCTTGTACTCTCGGATTGCACCCAAATTGGCCTCCAATTGAGCCTACAACGTACAAACGAGTTTTCCTTCATCGTTAAGCACAACCGAACGTGTTTGTTGAGTCAAACATGCCCATTTGACGTTATTATGGTTCCAAGCGAGGATTGAAATCAAACGGAGTCCATTTGCTCACTCAAATCCTTGTATTCTCGGATTGCACCCAAATTGGCCTCCAATTGAGCCTACAACGTACAAACGAGTTTTTCTTCTTCGTTAAGCACAACCGAACCTTTTTGTTGAGTCAAACATGCCCATTTGATGTTATTATGGTGCCTAGCGAGGATTGAAATCAAACGGAGTCCATTTGCTCACTCAAATCCTTGTATTCTCGGATTGCACCCAAATTGGCCTCCAATTGAGCCTACAACGTACAAACGAGTTTTCCTTCATCGTTAAGCACAACCGAACCTTTTTGTTGAGTCAAACATGTCCCATTTGACGTTATTATGGTGCCACGCGAGGATTGAAATCAAACGGAGTCCATTTGCTCACTCAAATCCTTGTATTCTCGGATTGCACCCAAATTGGACTCCAACTGAGCCTACAACGTACAAACGAGTTTTCCTTCATCGTTAAGCACAACCGAACCTTTTTGTTGAGTCAAACATGTCCCATTTGACGTTATTATGGTGCCACGTGAGGATTGAAATCAAACGGAGTCCATTTGCTCACTCAAATCCTTGTATTCTCGGATTGCACCCAAATTGGCCTCCAATTGAGCCTACAACGTACAAACGAGTTTTCCTTCTTCGTTAAACACAACCGAACCTTTTTGTTGAGTCAAACATGTCCCATTTGACGTTATTATGGTGCCACGCGAGGATTGAAATCAAACGGAGTCCATTTGCTCAATGAAATCCTTGTATTCTCGGATTGCACCCAAATTGGCCTCCAATTGAGCCTACAACGTACAAACGAGTTTTCCTTCTTCGTTAAGCACAACCGAACCTTTTTGTTGATTCAAACATGCCCATTTGATGTTATTATGGTGCCACGCGAGGATTGAAATCAAACGGAGTCCATTTGCTCACTCAAATCCTTGTATTCTCGGATTGCACCCAAATTGGACTCCAACTGAGCCTACAACGTACAAACGAGTTTTCCTTCATCGTTAAGCACAACCGAACCTTTTTGTTGAGTCAAACATGTCCCATTTGACGTTATTAGGGTGCCACGCGAGGATTGAAATCAAACGGAGTCCATTTGCTCACTCAAATCCTTGTATTCTCGGATTGCACCCAAATTGGCCTCCAATTGAGGCTACAACGTACAAACGAGTTTTCCTTCATCGTTAAGCACAACCGAACTTGTTTGTTGAGTCAAACATGTCCCATTTGACGTTATTATGGTGCCACGCGAGGATTGAAATCTAACGGAGTCCATTTGCTCACTCAAATCCTTGTACTCTCGGATTGCACCCAAATTGGCCTCCAATTGAGCCTACAACGTACAAACGAGTTTTCCTTCATCGTTAAGCACAACCGAACGTGTTTGTTGAGTCAAACATGCCCATTTGACGTTATTATGGTTCCAAGCGAGGATTGAAATCAAACGGAGTCCATTTGCTCACTCAAATCCTTGTATTCTCGGATTGCACCCAAATTGGCCTCCAATTGAGCCTACAACGTACAAACGAGTTTTCCTTCTTCGTTAAGGACAACCGAACCTTTTTGTTGATTCAAACATGCCCATTTGACGTTATTATGGTGCCACGCGAGGATTGAAATCAAACGGAGTCCATTTGCTCACTCAAATCCTTGTATTCTCGGATTGCACCCAAATTGGACTCCAACTGAGCCTACAACGTACAAACGAGTTTTCCTTCATCGTTAAGCACAACCGAACCTTTTTGTTGAGTCAAACATGTCCCATTTGACGTTATTATGGTGCCACGCGAGGATTGAAATCAAACGGAGTCCATTTGCTCACTCAAATCCTTGTATTCTCGGATTGCACCCAAATTGGCCTCCAATTGAGGCTACAACGTACAAACGAGTTTTCCTTCATCGTTAAGCACAACCGAACTTGTTTGTTGAGTCAAACATGTCCCATTTGACGTTATTATGGTGCCACACGAGGATTGAAATCAAACGGAGTCCATTTGCTCACTCAAATCCTTGTACTCTCGGATTGCACCCAAATTGGCCTCCAATTGAGCCTACAACGTACAAACGAGTTTTCCTTCATCGTTAAGCACAACCGAACTTGTTTGTTGAGTCAAACATGCCCATTTGACGTTATTATGGTTCCAAGCGAGGATTGAAATCAAACGGAGTCCATTTGCTCACTCAAATCCTTGTATTCTCGGATTGCACCCAAATTGGCCTCCAATTGAGCCTACAACGTACAAACGAGTTTTCCTTCTTCGTTAAGCACAACCGAACCTTTTTGTTGAGTCAAACATGCCCATTTGATGTTATTATGGTGCCTAGCGAGGATTGAAATCAAACGGAGTCCATTTGCTCACTCAAATCCTTGTATTCTCGGATTGCACCCAAATTGGCCTCCAATTGAGCCTACAACGTACAAACGAGTTTTCCTTCTTCGTTAAACACAACCGAACCTTTTTGTTGAGTCAAACATGTCCCATTTGACGTTATTATGGTGCCACGCGAGGATTGAAATCAAACGGAGTCCATTTGCTCACTCAAATCCTTGTATTCTCGGATTGCACCCAAATTGGCCTCCAATTGAGCCTACAACGTACAAACGAGTTTTCCTTCTTCGTTAAGCACAACCGAACCTTTTTGTTGAGTCAAACATGCCCATTTGACGTTATTATGGTGCCACGCGAGGATTGAAATCAAACGGAGTCCATTTGCTCACTCAAATCCTTGTATTCTCGGATTGCACCCAAATTGGACTCCAACTGAGCCTACAACGTACAAACGAGTTTTCCTTCATCGTTAAGCACAACCGAACCTTTTTGTTGAGTCAAACATGTCCCATTTGACGTTATTATGGTGCCACGCGAGGATTGAAATCAAACGGAGTCCATTTGCTCACTCAAATCCTTGTATTCTCGGATTGCACCCAAATTGGCCTCCAATTGAGGCTACAACGTACAAACGAGTTTTCCTTCATCGTTAAGCACAACCGAACTTGTTTGTTGAGTCAAACATGTCCCATTTGACGTTATTATGGTGCCACGCGAGGATTGAAATCAAACGGAGTCCATTTGCTCACTCAAATCCTTGTACTCTCGGATTGCACCCAAATTGGCCTCCAATTGAGCCTACAACGTACAAACGAGTTTTCCTTCATCGTTAAGCACAACCGAACTTGTTTGTTGAGTCAAACATGTCCCATTTGACGTTATTATGGTGCCACGCGAGGATTGAAATCAAACAGAGTCCATTTGCTCACTCAAATCCTTGTATTCTCGGATTGCACCCAAATTGGCCTCCAATTGAGCCTACAACGTACAAATGAGATTTCCTTCTTCGTTAAGCACAACCGAACTTGTTTGTTGAGTCAAACATGTCCCATTTGACGTTATTATGGTGCCACGCGAGGATTTAAATCAAACGGAGTCCATTTGCTCACTCAAATCCTTGTATTCTTGTATTGCACCCAAATTGGACTCCAATTGAGCCTACAACGTACAAACGAGTTTTCCTTCTTCGTTAAGCACAACCGAACCTTTTTGTTGAGTCAAACATGTCCCATTTGACGTTATTATGGTGCCACGTGAGGATTGAAATCAAACGGAGTCCATTTGCTCACTCAAATCCTTGTATTCTCGAATTGCACCCAAATTGGCCTCCAATTGAGCCTACAACGTACAAACGAGTTTTCCTTCTACGTTAAGCACAACCGAACTTGTTTGTTGAGCCAAACATGTCCCATTTGACGTTATTATGGTGCCAACCGAGGATTGAAATCAAACGGAGTCCATTTGCTCACTCAAATCCTTGTATTCTCGGATTGCACCCAAATTGGCCTCCAATTGAGCCTACAACGTACAAACGAGTTTTGCTTCATCATTAAGCACAACCGAACTTGTTTGTTGAGTCAAACATGTCCCATTTGACGTTATTATGGTGCCACGCGAGGATTGAAATCAAACGGAGTCCATTTGCTCACTCAAATCCTTGTATTCTCGGATTGCACCCAAATTGGCCTCCAATTGAGCCTACAACGTACAAACGAGTTTTCCTTCATCGTTAAGCACAACCGAACTTGTTTGTTGAGTCAAACATGTCCCATTTGACGTTATTATGGTGCCACGCGAGGATTGAAATCAAACGGAGTCCATTTGCTCACTCAAATCCTTGTACTCTCGGATTGCACCCAAATTGGCCTCCAATTGAGCCTACAACATACAAACGAGTTTTCCTTCTACGTTAAGCACAACCGAACTTGTTTGTTGCGTCAAACATCTCTCATTTGACGTTATTATGGTGCCAAGCGAGGATTGAAATCAAACGGAGTCCATTTGCTCACTCAAATCCTTGTATTCTCGGATTGCACCCAAATTGGCCTCCAATTGAGCCTACAACGTACAAACGAGTTTTCCTTCTATGTTAAGCACAACCGAACTTGTTTGTTGAGTCAAACATGTCCCATTTGAC
>OY747138.1:0-27500 GCA_963556465.1 Berberis vulgaris
TTAGATAGTCAATTCTCCATTGGACGCTTCAAATGACGATGACGCCCACTTTTCTTAAGAAATGGATGAATTCTTCTAATTTCACTGATTCTGAGAAAGCGGATTTGTCTGCTTATTCAACGGATGAACCGGATTCTTCAACTGCAATTGAGGAAGCTGACTCGCCTGATTCAAATGATTCTGGAAAGTCCACCGGGGAAGGTTTATTCGCCTGGGAAGCATTCTCCGGGGCCGGGAAGAAGGTGGATTTTCCGACCCAATCTCTTTATGAACCGACCGAACGTTGTTCTTGATCTCGATTTGCACCAGCGTTGGACAAGACGAGACTTGAATGTCTTTAGGGAAAGCAAAAGCAAGTCTTTGTTAGCGAGTAGTTCGTTTTCATGCGAGTAGCTCTAATTCTATGTGACGAAAGCGTCTTACGACTTCTGCTTCGCCTTCGCCTAGTGAACCGAACTAATCTGCTTTCCCTGAGCCTGACGCCTGAAGCGTTGGAACCGGAGATAGTGTTGGGGCTGGACCTAGCCTTAGAACTGGACCGAGCGCTTCGCTTGGTAACCCGAGTATGGAACCCGAGATTGCGTACCAACCACATTAGACAGGGTCTGAAAGAAAGAAGAAGACAGAAGATAAATGTCATCCGCAACTGACAACGTTAATCTACGAGCGGGAGGAAGGAGAAATTCCATCGTTTTTGGAAGGCAAGAACCGAGGGAAGTCAGTCAAGTTAGAATAGAGCTAGCCGACAAGATCAATAGTAGAAGAAGGAAGGTTTTTCGAGAGCTTAGATCCGCATGAGGTTTTTTCCGTTGTGACAGAAAGAGTTGTGAAAGAAAAAGCTGCTAAATAGAAAAGGAAAAGGCCGGTACCAACTCATTTAGAATAGAAGTCTCATTTTTCTACTTAGTCAACTAATCGACTCTATCTCCCACTCCTGGTTCTATCAAACCAGACACAGAATACCTGGAAATGAATAGCTGACTTCAGCAGGCATAGAGACCATAGGCTTTCTATCCAGTACTCTGTCCATCGATCCTTCTTTCCATGCTCCGAGATGAGTTGACTTTCGAGTAGTCGATGATTCTAGACAGGATTATCCTATAGGTAAATCCTTGTCTTTGTTCTTTCTTCAATGCTTGAGGGACTTCTTTCTTTCAATGTCAATGCTTCGGGTTCTACTAGACACACAGCGAGAAGTCGTTCTGCTCTGTTCAGCTATCCCTAACACACTAGACCAAGCAAACCATCTAAGACCGAACCGTCTAACCTAGCTAGATCTGAGCTACCTGGATCCGTTTGTCAGTAAGTAATGGAGTAAGAGTTACCTGGATTGAGACAGTCTGAAGGATTAGTACCCCTCGGTCCAATTCCAGCTGCTGTTGCTCTCTCAGGACTTCCTAGGTAAATCGAGTATGTGAAAAAATTGTAAACAAATTCTCACACATAGTCATAGTCAAACCTTATACAATAGGTTCTCAGTCTACATCGATAGTTGCTTGAAGCCAATAGTGGGTAAGTGTTAGATGAACGAACCCTCTTGTGGATCGCTTTCTCTTGCACGTTAATGAATCGAGGAATTGCGTATGTAAGGTCTGCTGGTCTGTAAAGGAGAATCAAGATTAGACGGGTAGTATATCCCTAACAATAACAAGAGGGAGTGCTAAGCTAGGTTTCAAATCCAATAGTAGCTAGAACCAGTGAAAGGGTAGTCTCATAATCTAGCTAGCTACCCAGCGACTAGGAAAGGGAAGCCCCGGGACCAGTCCTTTGGAATGGAGGGAATCAAATACCTTATCGAGCTACAAGCGCACTTCAGTTAAGGTAGAACTTAGCCCTGGTTGACTTGAAGAAAGAAGCTCACTCAGGGTAGAAAGGTAGGACCGTCTACCAGTCCTTGGCATAGGAAGAAATCCAAAACTTGACTTGATAGCTCGGCTTGGGCCGTATAGTCCACAACCGATTATATTAATATAGAAGTTGTGGACTAAGGGGCCGCTGCTCCTTCTATTGAGTATTGAGAGGTCCCCTGGGGAGAGAGGAATTCTTGGACTAGAGAAGGGTTGGGTCTGGCCTTCTTCATCTTCTCGTGCTCGGGGGATAGCAGCAAACTTCAGGTATCCTGCTTATTGAATTGAAGAAACTTGGTTAACCCACTCTTTCAACCTAGGGGGGAATTCCTCAATGTCGGGATAGGAAGCACGGGCACTTTTCCATGAATTCAGAAGATGAAATCTTTCATCTTTGCAGAGTTACCCAGGAAAGGCAGATCGGGAAGAAGTTCCTTATCTTGATTTAGGAATAGTGACTGGTAACTAAGCGCGCATCTACTACTCTAGTACTTACTAAAGGAAGAGAGCTTATTCTTTTCTTTTTTTCCACGATTTCGTTTGCTTTGCCAGCTCTTCTCGATACGGAGAGCTTTCTCGCGCATCACATGATGCTAGGGGCTGGTGCAAACGATGGAAATCCCGATCTGGAGTTGCGCTTGGGCCTGCCCGGTCCAGGATAGGCAGGGCGCCTTCATCAGCTACGGGCACCCCTATCTTATCTTAATAAGGGCACAGTATCAACGGCTCCCGAGAGGGGCAAGATTTTAAAAACTTATCTATCGGCAGCAGTAGACCAGTAACAATCCGGGAATGTCACACAACAACTGCTACCTCAAGTGCAGGCAACATTGCTTCAGAGCAAGTTACTCTATGAATTTCATTACGGAAATCATCCTCTGATCGTCGTGTGAAACAAATAACCAGCAAGCTTCAAAACTACATGTTTGTCTGGTTTGCAGCTTTCGACTTTACGTAAGCCCGTTTGCTGCCTCCGTTTTCTAGCTTGCTTTATTGCTTGTTTCGTTTCGCATTCCAGTTATAGCTACCCTAGCAGGTTCCTACAAAGTCAACTCAAGAGCTCCTACACCTCTTCCTCTTGTTTGTGCTGCTTATTCGGGTTCGGTTGCTTGTGATTATTCTGATTCAGAGGATGAGTCTACTCTAATAGACTGGACTCCCTTTTTTGAATTTTCGAGTGTATACGCAGAACTGATCCGAGATGAGACTGATCATCTGCCCTTCCAACCTACCCTGATCTACCTTCAACCAGCTGAACAGGCAAAGGTAACGTAGGAGACATCTCCCATCTGAATCAATCAATCCGCCTCGAATCTTATCCGCGGCGAGGAGCTAATTTATGAGCTACCGATGGATGTTCTATCGTCAGTGGGAGGGTTGGGAGAGACCCTCAATGAGTTAAGTCTTAGCTCGAAGGTAGGGGGGAGGGGTATTGAGAGTAATATATGGCATCAGTGTTATCTGCCCCAAATGCCCTTTAGTAGCTACTAGAAGGTAAGGAGAAGGTAAGCACGACTTAAGCAGACTTGAACTCCTCCCTTATAGTAGCAATTCTGACAACGGATGCGGATTATGTAGCAAATGCCGCTAATGCGTAACACATTGAGTTGGACAGCTTTCGATAGGACACAGCGCCATCAACAGACATAAAAGCGAAGAAAGCACCTACCCTGGGGGGACTGAACTGCCTCGATCCTCATCTCGTTCACTCACAGAAGACCTTGCCTAGCTCTACTTTATTTCTTATACCAGGAACCCTAGCAACCTAGGAAGCCTTTAGCTCGTCCCTTCGCACGTGAGATACCCCCTTTGCCGGGCGTTAGAGCTTTGATTTCTTCTTTCCCCGGCCCTCGCTTAATTTAATCCCGTAAGTCACCCCAGCCCAGACTTCTTTTCCTTCTAGGCTTCGTTTAGCCCTTCCTCCCCCAAGCCTTACCGGAGTTATAAGGAGACACTTAGCCACACTAGAGAGCTTAGAAATTTCCCATAGGTCCACCCTGTCTTGTGTGACTGCGTGTGCTTGTTAGATTGCTTGGGGTTCTATGTTGGGCCCACTCTTTTTCACCTTAGGAAAATTGACTTATAGGCTGTGTTTCTGGGCCCTATGATGGATAGAATAAATAGGGAAGGGCTTTGAATGTTGCCCAATCTGTGGTTTTGTCATACAATAAGATCCAATTTGTTTGGACTCGTTAGGTTTGGCCCATTACCTTGAGTGAGGCCTAACGTGTACACCTCTTGTCATGAAGATGTGATCTTATCCACCGATGGGTCTTGTTCTAAGCCCAATCCTCTAGTCTTAGGGTAGGATATCCATAAACCTTAAATCACGGGAACTTCTCCTTTTTGGTTGACAACCTATGTTGGGCTGACTAAGCCCACTATCCTAATAGGGTCCCATCTTGTGTCGGGTTAAGGCTCCACCTCATGTTGGGTTAAGGGCTTAGTTGAACCCAATCTCTTCACTTGTAGTCTAGGGCTTTGCTTGGCATTGGGCTTTAGTTAAGCTACATCCTAGAATAGGATCTTTTATGTAGCCCAACTCATAGAGAGTTCTGTCACTTGGTCTGAACCTATTTCTTATATTCCTATGATTGTTCAGTGATGGGTTTTCTCCTTTTAGGATTAGGTTTCTATCCCATATCGTGTTGTGCTAAGCTCATTTCTCTTATTAGGTCTTACCTTTTGTACTCTGTGGACGTTCAGATTGCATACCATGCAAGTCATTCATTATCCACACATGTCATACATCTTTCATATAGGATGATCTTAGAAAGCACCTAAGTGTTGGACATTTGCATGATACAGGTAAACTAAAGCCTAGAAAGAAGCAGGCAAATCGCTCTAGGTTCAAATAGAACCTACCTCGGAAAACGACTTTAGAAAACTATTACTGCAGATCGACATCGGAGGTGGCCCAAACCTAGGGTGTGACGCTTCCTGTTGAGTACACAATTAAGACTTGAAGTTCGTTTACACAGTACGAGAAAGACAATTATAAAGAATGGGACTAAGTCTTGAGCCACTTTTTTAGATTCTATTAGATTCTTGAATATAGCATCAACATGACAATAACATTACAAAGCGATATAGGCATTTATCCCATCCATCAACCGAGAAAGACACCTACGTTACACTAACAGGAGCGCGCTTCTTTATTCAAAACAAAAATACATACATTATGAAATGAACCCACATATAAAAGTGGGCTGGTCTGCTCATTTTTTGTGTTCGTACATTTTTTAATTATTGCAATACAAATAACACCTCCACTATACTAGTGATGGAGGGGATTCGCGCCGGATGGAACAAGGCGTTTTAAACCATATACTACTGTTGCTGGAATGAAACGCAGCCTCGGAACAGAATTATGCTGCTTGCTGGGCCCTGATGGTGGAACTGGCATTTTTGGGGGGAAGAAAGCGGCCCCCTTTTGCGGCAGAGTGGGCAGCATCGCTTTCCCTCGTGTAGCTAAGATGCCATTCAGAAACAACACAAGAAGAAGAAAAAGCAGTATTTCGCGGATTCTTGCCATCACTAGAAAACAAATTGAGCTGTAGGCATCAAAGTAAGGGACCGAGATTATATACTGCTGCAGAAGCTGAATCGAAGGGGTTGGTTGAAAGGTAAGGATAGCGTGATTGGCCGATTGGTTGGAAGGTAAGGATAGCATGATTGACCGGTTGCGGGTCCTTTGGATCATGGGCCACAGCTACTTGGGTAGAGACCGCTGAACATCATTTGGACAGGCCGAGGCTATATGGGCTTAGGCCTTTTGATGCGCCTGGCCGGCTTTCCTTCGTTTTGATGTGCCTATGTTCTTGCTTTCAATTCGATCTTTCCATGTATGTTGGTAGGGGATTGCATCTTTAACCCACACAGCCGATGCGGGCGGGCGCTGTCTTCTCCATTACAGGTTTTTGGGATGGATTAATGGCTCAACTGGAACGTCCCTTCGATGGGAGATGGAGATAGGAATTGATAGATAGGCATTCTTTCTATCATTGAAGTTAACTAGATCGATTAGGTCATACTGGTCGGGTACTTAAGAATCGGCTCTGTCGTTTGGAGAAAAACCCGCACCGCCTTCTGCTCCATTGGTTGTTCAGAGAGAGCCCCCCTGTAAGGCATGAGGGGGTTTCATACGGGCGGGTCTGTGTGCGGGTGGCGTGGGAGAAAGGCTTGCTAATAAACGGAATCGTTCTATAGCTCAACCGCCCCTGCCGCCCGGTGGCACTAGTGGTACACATATGACACCCATCACACGGCCGTGCCCCCACCACACACACGGTAAACAAATTCGAGTTATTTCACGGCTCTCCCACTTGAGTTACTAAGGGATTGTTAGAAGAAAGCTCCTATAGTGGACAGCTATAGCCCTTTGTATAGGTTGGGTTGCTGGACGGTTAAGCGGAAGTGTTGTCTGTGAAGGCACCACATAAGGCTGTTGACTTGCGGGTTGAACATATACGGTCTTTCTGTAAGCTTGGTCAGCTTTAGGAGGCATCCGCCCCAGACCCACCTCCCAGTTCTCCCTTCCTATTTTATCGGGTGCAAAAGCCCCTTCAGGAGCTTCGGATTTGTCTGTATCTCCAGAAGCCACTCGCGAAGGGTTTCCGTATCCATATTTGCGGAGAGTTCCAACTCTCCCATTATGCGATTCACATCGCGAGAATGCAGTTCCCGCATCTCAGGAGTATCACAGGACGAGCGAAGCCACATCTGCCCCTTCAAATATTCCCGTATATATTTTTTCTAAATTGCGGAATGAAGTTGGAACAAGAGTGCTGTTCGCTCTTCTATATCGGCCGGGGCCCCTAGTGCTTGCGCCTGCGGCAGCGCCTCCGGAGCCCACTGCGGTTGTTGAGAAGGGCTCGGCGGATTCATTGGAGGAGCCGGTTCGGCTATTTCGGACGGCCCCGGTTGCTTGCCCATATCAAAGAAGGGAGCTTCGGTCCCGCTTGCTGCCTCCTCGTCATCGTGCAGCACTCCTATAAAGGTTAATATTCAATATCAAATTCTTTGAGACTCCCAAAAGGGAACGGGATCATGCAATAAAAGATTACTATCAATTTAGCTGGTACAGCCACTACGTCTATTGTAGTACTACTTTCGCTGCTCTTCTACTCCCTGGCACTCGTGTCGCCATACCCCCCCGCGGCATTTCCATGACCAACTAGAAATAACCAGCAAAACCCATTCTGAATGGAACCAAACCAACCCATTTTAAGGAACCTCCAACTCTCTTCTTTGAGGATAGCTCCCCTCTTCTATTCCGGACGGGATTTATTATATTTATTAATAATAAATACAGTCTCACTCAATATTCAAAGGATCTTTCATTGATCAGAAGGTGTTGTTTCTTTCCATCCCTAGGTTGCGGTTTAGAAGCACTTCATAGTTTGTTATCTGGAACTCCATTCTAAGGATGTAGCTGCTGAATATCCAATAGTTTACTTAATAAAAGTTCTCGGACATTATTTTCAAAGAGAAAGTTTGAGCTATTTTTTCAGAGTAGAGTGGGTTGAGTTGGGAAGCGTCTTTCTTGAGCTTAGCAAGCAGAAGGGGTTTCATCGGAGAGCAAACTCCCGAGATATTAGTGGCTTGATGAACTATTCCATTTTAGAATATTTGAATTTTCGTATGAAACAGATCAGCTGGTCCGAATCAATAAAATCTGGAGTTGTTCGGATGATTGCCCCTGCAGGGAATCGATTCATGCCAAAACGGGACTTCTTCACTTGTCAGTCGCCCGGGGCGCTTCTTGTTTTATTTTCTTGATCCCCTTGGTCTCGAACCTGCTGAATTAGCATGCGTTGACCACTTTCTTATGATAGGGGCATTTTTGACTATACCTTTATTAAACCCTCGCACTAAGGGGGCGCAGCTATAAAAAGAAACCAGATGGTTAGAAGTAAAGGCCGAACGTAGGTGCTACACCGAGATTTAATAGCATACCATACATTATGGTAATCACGAGAATCCCTAGGTTTCAGTCCTAAGCTCCAGCCTTTGTGGATCTAGTAGGGGCTTCCGTCCCGTCCCGAACGGATGAGATAATCGAAGTCTTTTCCCGCGTCAGCGGGAGGATGTTAGTGGTCAAAGATCTCAGAGTTTGAAACTGACACACTATAAACCTAAAAAGAAAAGTGATCCTCAATCTTTTTATTGCTGGAGACACGGATTAGTCTTCAATAATTGGTTAATCACAGCGAGCGGCTCTCTGGCCATTTTCAGACTAAACCAACCAGATGTCTTCGCAAGCAAAAGAAGAGTTGTCGCTATTTCTGTCCACCAGTTACCAGGGTATCTATCTATACTGAATACTCATACTCGATTCTTAACCGATGTCGCGGGGCAGACGAAGAATGATTGTATATAATCAAATTCGAGAAAGAATCTCTGCTCCCTTTTCCCTGCGTATGCTCCCTTCTTCACCGCCGCCCGTTCTTTCTTCACCGCCACGCAAGGAGTCCCATTCTGCAAGGATAGTCGTGGTTAGAATCACAAGCACATAATATAGCGAAAATCACGAGTATAATCATAGCTAAAAAGGCTCGCCCTTCCGTTGGAGCAGCTGCTCTCCGAGTCGCGGAGATATCGTATTTCTGAATAGTTACCTCGTTCCATTCACCACAAGGCATCCGTCTTCCTAACTTCATCAATCTTGTCCCTCCGAAGCCTTGCTCTATCAAAACGATTGCTAGAAGAGTCGATCACTAAACCCTTACATAACCATAACATAGGTGGCTTAATAACCTTTGCATAGAGCCGCACTTGAAAGAAAGGATACATCTGAGCTAATTAAATTGAAATTATTGTGCGTATCGGGATGCTCCTTGCTTTTGCCGTGGAAAGGGGTTCGTCTTGGCTTTGTCTGGTAAGTTGCGATGGCTTCAGGACACATTCTTTCGAAGAAAATAACATGGATCACTAGGGAACCTCTACAATAAATAGGAAATAACGGATCTATTCACTAAAGTTGACAAAGCTGCTTCATGGATATCTACCTAGGGAAGGTCGAAAGCTGAAGGAAGTATAAAAGAAATAAGATCGTGCTTCGTCTTCGTTTACTACACCGGCAATAGGATCGTCTCGTCGAGTATGAAATGAATAGTAGCAACCAACGGTGTGAAAGCGTCCGTTAACTAATAGGTATAGGTAGGTGTAATATGTTATAGCTGGCAGCTCCGGAGCTGTAGCAAAAGGCTTATTGCTTATCAAATAAAGTGATTGAACTATCTTACTTGGGCAGATGGGTAGAAAGAGGCGACTTACGACACCTCTGTGAAGGGATAAACTTTCCTATGTAGATGTTGCACATCAGAAGAATCCGAGCGCTTGCTAGTAGTTTAATTGGCACGTTTTAGACATCAGAACAAGAAATCTCGTGATTGATAGTTGGTCTTTCTCTCGATAAAAGGCAATGCATAGACTGTGGTACTAGTCAAGCATGAAAAATGCAATCGTTATAAAGTGGCTCTGAACGATTCAGATTGTGTTGACCGTATAAGGAATAATAAAGTCAAGAAAGAAGACTAAGCTAGTCCGCTTGTGTATGTTTATGTAAGTCCCTTGATCTATCATGAATCGCGAATGAAGATGTACCCCGGTAATTGAAGAGCCGCCCTTCTCTTTCTTTTAGTTCCGACAGCTCTAGAAGAGGAGCTTGGGTTTAATTCGAGGTAGTTGGTAGTTGTGACAAATCTAGATTGAGCCTCTGTTCATTTTTGGTGTCTCAAAATGGCATACATAAAGGTGTCTGTCATGGCTAAACAGAAAAAGGAGAGAGAGTGCTTCTATCATCACATCATTAGCAAGAAATGGGCGTTGGAACAAGTCTTCCTTGAATTCTAAGTTAGAGCATCCTCCTTTTCTGCAACAGTGAGAAAGCAAGCTTTAAGGGTGAATTCGCCTTGGCGAACTTTAAAAGACATAAAATACATCTCGATGAAAATAGTTCCGTCTTAGGTTGTACCTTAATATGGGCTAGTCTGTCACTACCAAAGTGATAGTCAAGATTGGGCGGAGGATCAAAGATCCCCATTTTTGGTTCGAACATTGTCTTTTCCATCTTAGGTGGGTATAGAAGCTGCTGATGATGATGAAAAACTCTCAATCCTGGTTCGAGGCTATGCTGCTTCTAAGCTCTCCTCACTTTCACGGCAAGAAGGCCATAGCAGCGTTTGGGGCTGCAGGATCTTTAAAGTAGGTTCGACCGCATGCTACAGAGGAACGACAGACGGATCAGAGAAACGGATAAGCAGACGGGCGGGGCCCTTCAATCTATAGATTGAATAGCACTACTAACAAAGAAGCCGCTGGGAACCATTAATATGAAAGAAAAAAGATTGAGATCTGATTCACCTAGAAAAAGAAAGGTCGATGCAATTGAGAAAATCCAAAGCAGACAATGAATCCAGAGGAAAGGAGTGGTCAAAGATCTCCGAAACACTTGTTCAGTGATTCGGCTCCAGATGGAATCTTCGCATATTTCTCTTAATAAGTCAGTGGTTCGGATGGAAATGATACTGAAACCGCTTCCAAAGACTCAGCGATAGGGTAGGGCGTAGTGACTACTCAGATGAAAGCTTCGGAGGAAGCATGGTGTTAAACGAGGTTAGAAGCGGGTTCTTTGCTTCATATTCATTCAGTCATCGCCCACTTCGTATTCTTTATGGTTGAGTTTGTTCCACCTTCTTATAATTTGGAGGCACTCCTGGGTATCCCAATTATAAGAGATGTTTATTCACTTTTAGCTTGTAAAGCCGGCTTCTTTCATAGCTGGATCCTAGGTTGCAACTTTAGAGAAAGACTTTCTTCTGTAATAGGAGGCCTTTTTCCATTTGCAGATCAAAAAGAAGATGCTCGGGGTTCGATAGCATTACCATTTATACAGACCACCAAAAGAGAGTATAGAAGGGGGATCCTCCTTACGAAGAAAAAGAAAATGAGACATTGATTCCAGCCAGGAATGAACTGTCAATCCAAGCTAGCTCAGGTCGTAATAGCCAGTTCGGTACGAGATATTCAGGTGTGAGCGCTGCGCTAAGGTAGCTTGCGATCAACCAAATCGAGAGAGAAGTAGGTAGTTGACCAGGGGAATAGTCCCCTTAGATTCGACCGGTGGGTGAGGGAAAGATGAAAGAAATTGCGACGCATATGGGAGAGGTAGCTCTTCCTTTTACCATTCTTCAGCTGATGATACACCATAAGAAGAGGGGTAGTGAACTACTCATGGTGCAATTTAGAATACACAAAGTTGATTTTGAATGATGGGAAAGAAGGCTCCAGGTCTCAGTTCTTAGAAAAGTGCTTTTTGAGAGTTCCACCGTGATAGATATAGTTTATGACTCGGCCATAGGCAGAAAAGCGGGTTGAAGGAGATCATGTTACGTATTATAATTAAGGGAGGGTCTGCTAGGGTCGTCGTACCTACTATGAATAGAGAAAACTTTCCCCATTGCACTCACTAGCAGCCCAGGTCTTTCCATTCCTAATGTGGATGTTGTGGAATTATCTACTGGTTCTCGTCCACTTACCGTTGACCTCGCCTCCCACTACAGCAGTAGCGCTGGCATGTAATAAGTTTCTGATCCAACTTCTCCTAATGGGAGGCATTCCGATACCATAGCATGAACCGAAAAGCAAACTCTTCCTCTCGAAAACGAGCTAGCATAGACCACTTGCTTCAAAGCTCAAGGTTCTTATATAGAAAATATATAGAAAGGTCGGCTGTTTCACTCTCAGCGAGTCGGGATACATTTGCGGTCATTACATCAGGAACGGTTTGTTTCGGGAACTAGTGCAATAAATAAAAAAGAAATACAATCCGCTTGCCTCTTTTAATGAAGAAGGGTTGGTTTAATTGATAGCTACTTTTTGGAATTGGGAGTCCTCTTTTTTGCTCTTATCTTATGCCCCGGAGTGGCGAGAATACGAAGCTAGATCAGCAGGAATGACAGCGGTCTCGGGAATCTACTCTACTCGTTGCAACGCGTGTTCTTGTCAGCATTGGGAATAGAGCATTGCTAATATATGCAGGACGGGAAAGTTTCTTTTAGTCTAACCTTCGCATGAGCTTTTCTTGTTCTTGACTTAAAATTGGAATTGCCTTCTAGTTTTAGCTTATATTAAGTGCACCTCTCCCTACTTGATGATTCTTTATGGACACTCGTTTCTTCATCTAGGCAGGGATCAGAAGCTGAGAGATAGCCGTACACTCTGAAATGGTAGCTTTTTATCTACTTTCTTTCTTTCTTTCTTTAAAGGCGTACATCCAGTCCAAGCAGTTGCTCCCAGCTAGCGGAAAAGGTGAATTGAATGAATTTATATTCAAAAGATGCTATTGCGCCTCTTTCTTGCGTTGAATAGTAATCTTGGGTAATGGGCATAGGCCCAGACCAGATAAATATCTATTTTGATTTGGTTATAACCAGACAAGCCATCCATGAAAGAAATCTTTTCATATCCCCAGGTTTTGTCTATCATAATTTCTGTGATCGACACAGGAAATTCATCCTTAGGGAATGCATTATTCAGGTCTCTGAAGTCAATGCAAACTCAATCCTATAATTTCTGTACTTCTTTATCCATCCATTTTCTTCGTGAGGAGTGGATGAAAGCGTCGTTGCGCTTGCTTTTTGGGCTTAGCATCTGATTGGATATTAAGCCCCTGTGGACAGCGATCATCAGGACACCCGGCCCAATCTGCATCAGAATAAGCTATAAGGCACACATTTTTTAATTGGTCAAAAACGAATACCATACCCCAATGTTGCTTTGTTGTAACGTAAGATGCGCTTGACTGCCTCAAAGTAAGTAGTAGTAAGGCATGCATAAACTCACAGACTTAATTAACGACGTAGGACAAGTCTGGTCGAGTCATGGTCAGGTATTGAAGCGCACCCACAATACTACGATAAGTGGTCGCATCAGACAAAAGGTCACCATAAAATAGAGAAAATATGAAGCCAAAAAGGAGCTAGTGTGGAGAGGGGCTTAGCAGCAAGCATATTAGTGCGACGTAGTAACTCAAGAGCATACTTTGTTTGAGTAAGCACAAGTTCATTAGAGAAACGAGAAACTTCCATACCTAGGAAGAAGTGTAGGGGGTCAAGGTCTTTCATGTCAAACTAATTCCCAAGACTACGGATAAACCGAGTGAGTTACGAAGACTCTAAAATGTTATCAACATATAATAAGAGTACCAACGTACCAACCCAGGAATGTCTGATGAACATAGAGGAGTCCGCACGGCTGCAGTGAAAACCGAGGTGGAGAAGGAAGGAAAAGGAACTGAAGCGAGGAAACCAAGCTCACGGGGCTTGTTTAAAGCCATAGATAGCCTTATGTAGGCGACATACATGAGATGGATGAAGTAGGATCGACAAAGCCTGGCGGCTGTTGCATGTATACCTCTTCGGAGAGAAAGCCTTGAAGGAAAGCATTACGAACATCTAACTGTCGGATCGGCCAGCCTTTGGATACAGCAACAGAGAGAACAGTACGGAAAAAGTAGGTTTGACAACCGGACTGAAGGTTTCATCATAATCTAACCCCTCCTTTTGATTGAATCCCTTGGCAACCAGTCTTGCTTTCTAGCGAAAAATCGAACCGTCTGACTTCTCTTTCTTTTTGTAGACCCACAACCAACCAACCACATTCATTTTGGGATTGTACGGAACAAGGGACCAAGTCCGATTCTTCAATAGGGCATTGAACTCATCCAACATAGCAGCCCGCCAACAACTATCTTTAGAGGCTTGGGTAAAAGAGGTCGGCTCAGCAGGAACAGATTGAAGTTTAGAAACAAGTGCAAGCGGTACAGGATACCATGTAGAGAGAAGAGCCTTGGGCCGCAGGGTACCATCACGAAACCGTGTAATCATATGATGTTTAGAAGAGGTCGAAAGCTTAAGTGAGACTGCAGGCTGAGGCGCAAAAGGAGATTTATCAACTTCAGGTGGAGTAGTCAAAGTGTCGGCAGCTGGAGTAGAGACTGTAGACGGAGAAGGTGACGGAACTACATTCAAAGAGTAGGTGGCAAGGGACATATAATAATAGGCACAGAAGGAGTCGGCGGAGCAGATAAAGAGACAGACCCATTTGCAGCCGAACACGGGCCAGAGGGAGAACTACCAGAGTGGTGGACAGCATCACGTGCAATAGTAACTGGAGGAGCGAGGTAGCTAGGACGAGCGAAATGAAAGAGACCCTCAAAAACGTACTTTCCTTAGATTTATAAAATATTGGGTGTACTCTTCCGCGGGGGCATACTTGGGATGAACTGGCCCGTGCGATACAAGGTTCCTCTGAGGACCCTGAGTTCCTCTTATCAATAATCAATGATATTAGTATATATGGAACCAAAAGCAAACATGTTTTTAAGGCAATCCAGACAAGACAATTTAGGATTGGTCTTCTTACACTGCAGATAAGAATAAACTCCCCTTCAAGATAGCAGAAGGTGGAAAGATACTGCGATCACCCGATCGAAAGCAAGGTTTGGCGGATGTAACGAGGGAAACTTTCAGGATCAAGGAATTTAGGCTTTCGGACGCGATTGTATACTCGTATTTTTGGGATATGGGATTTGTTCTACTAACCCGCTTATTGATGGGATTCTCGCTTTGGTGGTTTTATGTACCGGAGCAACTACTTGAAAAACCGGCGGCTCTTTGCTCCCCGGATCTAGGGCAAGTTGTTAGGTTAGGGTTGTCAGAGATACATTTGTTAATCACATTTATAGTAATCATCATATCTCAAGTTCGTGTGACTGCGGGGAACCTCTCAATAACACAGCAAAACTGCTATTTGAACCAAAGGAGACCTTTGATCCACTCGGGTTAAACACCAATAGACTCAAAGCCCTGTCTGTCTTCGTAGCATCAATCGTTCTCAGTCTGGCTCTCGCGGAATCCGTATCTCCAAGTGGCTTTCGTTGGTCTTAAGTAGAGGTAGTAAGTCAAAGTAGGAATGTAAAGTCAGGACTAGAATGAAGAGGACGATGGAAAGCTTTTTTATTGAGGCATGCAACATATGATGGGTTGGGACTGCACTTTAGTACGATGAGATGAGTTGGATGTGGAATGTACAACGATGAGTTCGACTATCACTAGGTGTTGCACGAACGAACGAAATACTATATCCATGGGTACAGATTGTAAATATACTGGTAATATTTTGGATTATTACCATTCTGACTTATCCCCCGACTGAGCTATTGATCCGTAGCCCGTGCCAGATCTGAGCACCTAATTCAGCTATTCATGTCTTCACCATACCGAAGAGCCCTCCGCTCTACTCTACCAGATTAGCGTGGCGCTAGTAGCTCCATAGTAGCCCCTGTGCAAGCATCTTAGGCGTAATATGATACACATACGCATACATAAGCATATCCGCTCATCGAGGACAGGTGGAGTAAGATGATCTCCTAAAAGTTAGGTACCTTAAGGAGGTAACTCCCTTCCAAACAAAACTAGCTCGGCAATGAAGTACTGGCGGTGTCCGGCGAAGAACCGATTCCGTATGGAGTGAGTTTAGCAGGAAAGGAAGATCTATCCTAAAAAGAGTGCGCCCTTAGCTTCACTCGTACGGACCACGGCTTCCATACTAGTGGGCATCCAGAGCTTCCTGCCCTATGAGAAGAACGCTTTCAGACTGAATATACTTCTTGCAGCTACTTCCTAACAATAAGATTGAGTCTTTAACCTGATAACCGCTTTAGCTCACGCTTTCTATCTTCGCGGCAAGCGATCGAAGGATATTACGAGTAGTTATGATCTTGTGCTCCCAAGCAACCAAACTAGCAGAACATCGTACGGAACCTAAGGAAAGACCACAGAGGGGGGATATAACCCAGTCTTTTCTGTCCTTGCTTTTAGAAACCTAAGAAAGAACGAAATACCATTCTATTAGCTAGCTAGGGAGGAAGAGCAATAGAACAAGCAAAGGAACCCTCTTAGGCCTAGTGTAAATCAAACCTATTATGCTAATAGCTCCTACATCAAATAATTAGAGCCCTTATTACACTACAATAAAAAAAAGGCAAGGTTGGTCGTAGATAATGCTATCAAAGAAAGAAGCTGAGAAGCCTTACTAAACTAAACTAAACTAAACTTAACTAAAAGCGACCTCAGGAAGGGAAGCTCTATAACAACCTAGCTACTCTATCCTATCTAGCTACTAGGAGAGCTTCCTAATAGCAGCTAGGATAGAGGCACATCTGGCACATACTATTCTGGTAGACTAAATGCCTTATAAATAGAGTATGCTAGAATGGTATCACCTTCAAAAGAGCAACAGATTCTACTTCTACAGATTTGAATAGATATGCATTCCAGCTCTTGGCGGCTAAAAGATGAGTTAAACCTCTATAAAGAAACTCCTACTAAGTTAAAGAGAGAGGAAAAGGCCTTTTCACTCTCTATCTAGATGGAAGGAAGGACGGAGGTAGCATAGGAGTGAAACTTATGCCTCTGAGAGCTATACCCCTCATAAAGGATGGAATTCTTAAACAACACTAGAGAAAGGAGGAGCGACCTAGTCCTAGTCAGGGAAGAGAAAGCCCTACTTACTCTCTTACGCAATTAGTATTAGTAAGGCACAGAGGAGGAAACTACTCTTGCCTTTAGGACCGACCACTACCAACCTATTATCCCATTATGGGAAACAATTAGTTGTGGATAATGAAACCTGCTACTACTTCTCTTGAGAGGTCCCTACTTTTCATAATAGATAGGCACAATAGAAAGAAAGAAAGGCCTGGTCTATGTCCCCATTTGGTAGGCAATCAATCGGAGTTAGCGGGCTCCCCCCAGCTTTTCGGGTTTACCGGAGTTGACTCCATATCGGGATAGACGGGGGGAAAGATTGAATCTTTGAATAGTGACCAAGGATACCCAGATCGGGAGAAAGTCCTAACTTTAGGAAGAAATTCACGATCTTGCCAAAGAGAGAGCTAGCCCTTGAAAGGCTTCTTCTGAAGATAACGTCTGCGTCTGCTATAGAACTAGAACTAAGGAATACTCAAAGGAACGGAGGAATTATTAAACCTAGCTAATGGGAACTACCCAGCTACCTAGCTAACTAGATAGAAGGGAAAGGACGGCGAACCCAGAGATCACCCGAGGGTAGACTCGTGGGACAAGAAGCTACAGCCCTATCAAAGGAAGTCGGTCCATAGGATAGAAGAATACGGCTGATTGGGGGAAGGTAATTCCTTCTTCTTGGGCAAGAGAAGGACTAACACAGGGGGGTACCGGAATCAATATCAGGACAGACGGAGGGATAGGATTGATAACCTAATAGATAGGCAGACTCGAAGGAAGGGTGGTCGTAGATCAGAAGAAGAACGGGATTCACGACTCAATTCCTCTATTAAATAGTACAAAGGGTGAACAACCCTTTCTTGGGGGGACTTCTCCAACAACCTATTATGCTACAACCTATTTTATTAAAAAGTAAGTTCTTGAATAAGATGTGCGTCTACTAAAGATGCCCTGGGACCATTACTGACTTTGAGAGCAATGCTTTTAGCCCAGTCTCCAGCGAAGGGGAAGCAAACTCACTTAAAGAGCTACCAGGGCACTTAAGGTATGCAGCTTATTACCTGGAACAAACTAGATCCATAGGGAGCAAGCCGGAGTGCGCTAGCGCGCCCTTCCGTTTTCTCGCTTGGTCCAACCCTAAAGGCAAGCTAGCTAGTCGGATAGGAATGAAAACTACAAAGAAACTAGCTACCTAGCTGCTAGCTCGAAACTGCATAATAGAAAGGGAAGGGAAGACAGGAGACCATTCCTTCCTAAAGGCTCGAATGTAGCGCAGGGGAAGCATCCTGCCTTAGAGAACTCCCATCCCAATACAGGAAGGAAGGCAATGCCCAGTCATAAGACCGAGATTCACGACTGACTTCCTCCATTAGATAGGATAGAGAAAGACCGGCATATTATGCGACACTCTTTTTATGTCGCTGAATAGGACGCGGGTCTTTCTCTCGGTAATGCACTCGGCGATAGAGGAATTATTGGCAATAGACAAATGCGGACTCTTAGTGGATACAATAGGTGCACCACGACGAGACTCTTAGAGCTGCCTACTACTCGGATAGGAATAGGAATAATAGCTACTCAAACTAAAAGAAAGTCAATGGGAAGTAATAACCATAAGAGCTATCCTAGCTCTATAACCTGCTATTGGCCTGGAAGCACTAGTCAGTTAGCTACTTACCTCAGGTTTTTCTATCTATTAGTTAGGTGCGGCCTTATTCTCCTTAGCAGCTAGGAAGGAAAGAGCGAACTGCGGATATATCGCTTGCCCTTGACGCTGCAGTTCCCACTGCATAGCTTCCTAATAGGAATGCCAAATACAAAGAACTACCTAGCTACTAGCCACTAGCTACTAGAAAGGGAAAGGCCTTACTATATTCCTGACGAGAGGAAAGAACAAAGAATAAAGCGGGGAGGACTTACTCAACTAAGAGGGAATCCAGGAAGTGAGGCTACAGACTAAACCTAAGAGAGAGACTTGCTATCCTGCATGCCCTTAGCTACAGGAACAAGTAGGCTGGGAGAGGGCTAAGTCTTCCTGGCTTAAATCAATCGAATAATAGCAAGGGAAAACAATAAGGGAAAATACCTTAAAGAACTAACAGCGCAGTAAGCGAAGTTAAGATAACATCCTTAACCTAATTCCTCTATCTATCCTTAGCTCTTACCCTAGCAACAGGAACAATAAGAACTCCCACCTCAGCTATTCTTATCTGTCCTTATCTAAACTAACCTGAAAGGAGCCTTGGAACAACTACCAACACAGGAAAGAAGGTAAGCTAACAGCCTAACAATAAGAGCTATCTCTAGACCCAGCTCTGCTCCTAGAAGCAAAGAAAAAAAGAGCTACATCCCTATAGACAGGAAGAGCAGACTATTCTCATACACAAAAATCCTTATAAAAGAGAGTATGCAGGAATGGTCTGATACTCTATCTAGCTACTATAGCTACTAGAAAAGGAAGCCCTTTTCCCACTACCAGTGCAGGAAGGAAGGTAAGCTGCATCCCTATAGACAGGAAGAGCAGACTATCAGCGGAATACAAATAATTAGGACACTCTATAGTCCACTACTCTGATAGATAGAAGTTGGGGTTCCCCTATTCATTGGAGTTGCCATGCTCCATTGCAGTACGGTCCCGGCCGGTCTCGGTCGATGGGGGGAGGGACGAGATGCACCTAGGAAGACGGAGGTTGTTGGACGTCCCACTCGAACGTAGTTGAACTGCGGGGATGAGAAGTCAACATTACGGGAGGACCGAGGGAGTAACATCACAGGAAGAGCTACTGAGAGAGATCCAGATCGGCAACACATGCTCACACGGAGGGAAGGGATAAAGTAATATCATCGAGGTGGAGAGAAAGGAAGAAAAGGTCAGGCTAGTAGCTAAAGGCTTTACTCAAACATATGGGATAGATTACGAGGAAGCCTTTGCCCCGGTAGCCAAGATTAAGTCTGTTCGTCTCCTGCTCTCTATTGCTGCGAATCGAGATTCGCCTCTGTTCTAATTATATGTTAAAAATGCCTTCCTGAACAAGGAAAAACAGGAAGAAGTTTACATGAGTCCTCCACCCGGTTGTGTAAGGGGGAGGAGAACAAGAGAGGTCAACTAGAGTGGAAGCCAAACGAAGGGGCCTCAAATCTGTGATCGATCCGAAGAACCACTGCCAGATACGATTCTGCTTTCCCTTGGTGCCCCGTTTCATATATCGGAAGAGAGCTTCAAGCAAGCATCCATATCAATCCAATTCCTTCCTAGCTGATTTGAAAGACGGGAGACAGGTGAGACTGCAGTTGGATGAGCCATTGAAGAGACGAGACGAAACCCGCTAGGACCAAGAGACGCATAGTTTGGTTCAGTCCTTACTCATGCCGCTGCTAAGCCGATAGACGCTCTTACTACAAAGATAGGAGGAAGAAGAGACCTGTCAGGCATATAGAATGGAATAGGCGACGCAGATCTGAGCCTTAGTAGAGAAGACGGTGAAGGAGCCATAGGCTAGGATGATGATTCTCGCTATCCATAAAGAGATGGTTTTTCGTCTTAGTCTTCCCTTCTTTCGCAGATTCCGAGCGGAGCTGATCTTTGTAGTTGACCTGTGAGTGGTGAGTAAGTATCATGAAGATGAAGGTGATTCCGATCTAGCCGCTGGAGATTGCTTAGCCATAGAATACCCTTATAGATAGAATTGTCATTCAACTCTTGACTCAGAATGAGAAGCAGCAAGTGGGAGAATAGCCTACTGGCGGTAGTAGAGCAAAGATAGGATCTCGTCTTCCGTCTCTTTCGTCCAGTGAGAGCCATTGGCTTCATCTTCTTAGTGGGTTAGACACTGATCTCCTGTGGACTTAGGTTGGGTATGGATCTCGTCTCCTCTTCAGTTGTGAGGCTAGGACAACAAGAAACTTCTCGGCTATGACGCTATCTATGTGGATAGAACTGCTAGAATCTGGACTCAGTTACGAAGCTAGTCCAACTAGGATCCAAACCAGATAGACGGAGCAGATGTTGGTCCAAATAGGAAAGATGTTGATATAGGAGTAGATCTACTAAGTAGGAGAGCAAGTGCAAGAACAGATCGTCCAGGTAGGATAGGAGCCTAAGTGGAAGATAGGGAAGATGACCGGTAGATAGGCGTCTTAAGATGGTTCCTATGAATTCCGCATCACATCTTTGATTCAAGTAGAAGTGTGAAGACGAAGTCCGAAGAGGCAGCTAAGTAATGGCTAAGGATGTGAGACAAGAGTAGCCACTATCTGGGAGATGATCCGGGAGAGATGGTCCAGTTCGGTTCCTAGGCTAAAGTGGTCTGCAAGTGGTGAGCAAGTAGCCACTCCGTAATGGACCCATAATAGATGCAAGACGTAAGGAGAGAAGACGAAAGATCCGTAGCGCTATCCGTAGATCAAAAGCAGATGAAAATCATATATCCACATAGGTAATGAGAATCGAAGTGGCCTACCCCACCACGGAGTAGAGCTGGAAAAGAAGCCCCAAGCGTAGATAGAAGAGGAATAGAGAACCTAGCAAGACTAGACCGGTAGCGGACACCAAGTGAAGAATACGGAGCATACCTTCGCCTATCTATAGACAGATCAGAAGCAGCAGTCAAGTGGGACCAAGTGCTAGAAGAGGAAGAAGACATGAGTCGACTGAACCAAGAGTAGAGGCGTATGAGCTATGGCTAGTAAGACTGGAACGAAGCGCTAGACGGAAGGAAGACGAGATCGAATTCTCCGTGAAGATGGAGTCAGGCTAGAGTCAGATGAGAGGACCAAGAGGTGCAGATGAGAATGAGACTGTAGGCTAGGAAGTAGAGATGAAGAGCATAGAAGCATGAAGGCAGACTCGTTAGGCGCTATAGACTCTTTGGGCTAGTCCAGTGGTCGAGTAAAGCTCATGAGCAGGTGCAGATGATCATCCATCCATAGGACATGTCAGCCGAGAATAGAATGAGACGAATGAACTCTGATCCATCGATCTAGCTAAATCAGGGAGAAGTAGAAAGTGCAGTCCAAGACCGGAGCCATATTGCTTTTCCAAGAAACCTATTTCAGTAGCGATGAGAAGCAAGTACAACTATATTCCATCCGAAGATAGAAGGAAAAGAAAGAATAGCCTACTGGAGGTACGCTTAGATCTCATTTACCCATTCCAGACCGAGCATCAAAGGATAGACAGATAGAAGGAACCATCATCTCCATTACCCATATGGGAGCATAGCCTCCTTACTCGCCTAGTCGATCTACGAAAGAAGGAGCGCTTGCTTACCTCAGTTCAGTATAGCATCAACCTATGACTCCTATAGCCTAAGCCTAGTCGGCTTCATTCTATTTCTTCTATCAGCTTGACTCCATCCCGTCTTTCTATCTTAGCTTAGCTGCCTTGCTACTTACTTCCTTCATCGGACAGAGCTCTCTTTACCTCTATCCTTAGTGGTCCATAGTCGTAGACAGGTAGAAGTGGATGAGAACCAGAGTCCGATCATCCATCCAGGACAGTTAGGCGTAAACGATCAAGAAGACTATAATGAAAGCCGAGAACATGAGTTAGGGCATATAGATGGGTCAGACCACCTAAGGCTTCAAAGAACGTCCTTCTCATTAGACTGGATTTGCGCTACGTCCTTCTTGCTAAAGTAGGCCAGGAAGATCAGAACCAATGTCCAGTCCAGACGAGATTGAAGACGGAAGAGATAGGCTCCTACAAAGGACATGGAGTAAGGGGTAGGATGCTTCAACCAACCTAAGCACTAGAGAAGGACCGGTCAAATAGAGATGTCAGGCAAGCTCTGAGTCTGTCTGTCTGTGAAATAGAGAAAGTAGCAAGTAGCATGCAAGCCTATAGACATCGTACTGAAGTGAAGAGGACCAGCAGCAAATCTTGACTCAACCGATGGCGATGCTAGCAAGAGAGGACCTATATGTAAGCAGGCGTTGGATCTGGGATAGACTGATAGAAGAGGAAAGAGGTGAGCTATAGACCCAGGCAAAGCCGATGGACCAAGAAGGGATGAACCAGATCTGAATAGGCATGGGCTCTCTTAGAGAAGAGGAAGGAAGACAGACTAACCCAATGAAGACGATAGTCAGTTCACAGAAGAAGGAGATAGGCTGTGTAAGCAAGGAAGTCAGTCCGTAGTAGATGATGAATGTGAGCCAATAGACCACTAGGACAAAGAGAGCTCTATCAGATGAAGTCAGTCAGATGAGATCAGAAAAGCAAGACGAGAATGAGAACCAAGATCTAGCCTTGAGGTAGAATACGCAAGAAGCGAAAGAAGATCTGGAAGGACAACGAAATGGGCTCATAGCGCGTCTTGGTCAGTCAGACACCACGGAGGCAGTGGTAAAGGAAGGTCAACCCGAAGCAGATCAGCAAGGGCATTCCAAGTCGCCTAGCGAGCTAAGGCAGAAAGAAGCAGTTCAAGCATTGCCAGTACGGAGCATAGGGTCTTATCGTTCTTTATTTCATCCTGAGACTTTTAAGTAGTATCTAATATAAGGGAGCGAGTTTCAATTCCATTAACCCCCTTCTTCCTCATGAGGGCAGCCTCGCTCTCTTCCATCCAATCTTCTTACTGACATCACTGGAAAGAGTGATATGACAAACATGAAATAGAATTCCTCTCTCGGGAGCATTCAACTCACAAGGCCCGGGAGAGACAGTGGGTTCAGGTGTATTATTGGAGTTGGTGACCTCAAGCTTCTAAGGATCCGGTAAATCAATGCATTCTCTTCAATGCCTCCCAGCCCCTGCTTTCTATCGAACCCCACCGGAAATGGTTATGGGCGGAAGCGTTCTCTCCAGTTGTTGAGATCTATCCTATCGGAATGAAACTGCATTCCGGAGTTTTACCCACTAAAGGTGTTGCTCAGAAGACAGACTCAGGCATACAAGACAGCCGGAACTACTACTACCAAAGCAATCCCGTCCTTTGCCTTCTCTCCCATCAACCGAAGGTAGCTCATTACCGATTCTCCGATATATTACTTGCGGGTTTGCAGCTGTGAATGAAAAGGGGGCCAACCTCTCTCAATTCACCAACTTCACATCCTTCCCTCACTTTCAGTTCTCTAGGGGTTGTGAAGCGATGTCCCTCCTGGCTAGAGGGACTCGCGTAACGGCTTCTTTCTTTCCTGTAGTTTTTATGCAGACTTTCAGCCCGCCTTCCACCGAATCAAAAAAACCTTACAGCTGCCTAACCTGCTGACATCCCGGCGAAGAGAGTCATTATTTGTGTCACATCCTCGAATTCGAGAGAAGGCTTTCCTGTTATCTCTCAAATTATAGGCATTGAAGCGATCGAGCGAGAGAAAGAAAGAAAACTATTGCACACGCCCCTCATTCGCCCTTTACTAATATAATAGAAGGTAAGGCAAAAGCAGCTTAAGCCCTTCCGATCACCCGAGAAGCCCTCGATGAACCGCCTATAGTATTCAATATATACTTATATATAAATATATATATATATATATAAGTATGACTAATCTGAGGAAGAATCGTAGTTCCCGCACCTTGCGTGGCGTCTCCCAGTCCACCACGGCTTGCACGCACCTTCTCTTGATCCAACCAACTCATGCCGTCGCCAATCCAGTGCCCAAGGAACTAGACCTTATGCAAAGCACCTTTTTCACATAGAGCTGATTTTCCCTTAAGATCTGGTCGCGAAGTTAACCAGCTGGAGTGCAAAGCGGGTTGCCTTTTAAAAGAGAACCATCATTTTAAATGATGGGGAATTTTCTGCTGCTGGATAGTTCCTTCAAGTTCTCTAAGACTTAGCTGAAATATGGGTCAGTTTGGTATTGATCTTTCATCTCCTCAAACCCCACAACTTGTGTTCTCATGTTGTTCAGTAGTACCGCTCGACGACTAAGTGCATCAGCGACAATGTTAGAATTCCCCGATTTGTATTTCAATGAGAATGCAAACCCTTGAATGAATGAAATCCACTTTGCATGTTTTGGATTCAGTTTCTTCTGCGAATTCAAATACCTGAGAGCTTGATGATCTGAATATACCACGAATTCTCGATGTAATAAATAATGTTGCCAATGGTGAAGTGCTCGCACTAATGCATAGAACTCCAGATCATATGTCGAGTACCTTTTCTTTGCATCTGTAAGCTTCTCGCTGAAAAATGCGACTGGTCGTCCTTCTTGACTAAGAACAGCGCCAATTCCAGCATGGAATGCATCACATTCTACCACAAATAACTTCTCAAAGTCTGGGAGCACAAGCACCGGAGCTGTAGACATGAAAAGTGGAATCTGTTGGAATGCCTTATTTGCTGATTTGACCAAACAAAGTCCTCCCCTTTCATGCACTCCGTGATTGGACTCATGATTGCACTAAAATTCCGAATGAAGCGCCGATAAAACGAAGCCAACCCATGAAAACTCCGTACATCCCCTTTTCATTTTGGCACTGGCCATTCCATAATAGCCCTTACTTTCTCGGGATCCGGCTCTAAACCTTCTGCTGAAACAATATAGCCCAAAAATACAACTTTGTCGCGCATGAAAGAGCACTTTTTTAGATTTAAATAAAGTAAAGTTTTTCTGTTTGAAGAAGTTCAAGAACTTGGCGTAGGTGCCTCAAGTGCTCTTCCTTAGCAGCCTAACCCAAAGAGGGATTTTCTGTTGTTCCTCTTTCAGCAGTGTCATATCCTGATGCCATCTTTTGAGGACCAAAGGACGGTTGGCCATGTGCCAGGGGGCACGGTCTAGGACGGCACTCAGGTCATCCTCACTACTAAACTTGAAGAAGAAAAAGCCACTCTCAGTAGAAAGCACTTCCTCCAGTCCCATATTGCCCCAAATCTTGTGGGCAATACTGTGGACTGCCTGGTAGTGTAGACGTTGACCCACAAACTGGCCTACTAACGTATTTCCCCACAACACACAACCCTCCGCCACAACATCTTTAGGGGGTTTCACCATCAGTCTACCATTCTCAAAACACGGCTGGAATAAATCCAGATCAACAGGGGGAGAAGGAATACCTGTCTTAGAGTTAGCTGCCGATTGAGGACGAACGGAATTTCTGACCGCACCAGCGTATGATTTCCTCACTCCTTGCTGACCACCAGATTGAATATGACTGTAGGAACCTTGGGCCAGACAAGCATGAGTTGGGTTGGCATACTGAGCCTCAGAAGGATTAACTGCCCCGAACTGGTTGTTATTGCTTCCTTTTAAGGGGGAGCCCATTCCTGGACGAACTTGCTCCAACAAATTGGGTCCACTGAATGTCTACGTATAAGCTTTGTCAAAAAATAAGTCAGGCCAAACAAGCTCTAAAGAGGTGGAATAAGGAGCACTTCGGATTGATACAGCAAAAGATCCAAGCTCTCACTGCAAAAATAGATCGCATTCAGCAAGATGAAAGCACAGAGGCGAATCTTATCAGGGAGATGACTATGCGAAAAGCCTTACAAGAGGAGCTCAAACGGGAAGAATTGTTGTGGAAGCACAAATCTAGAGTCACATGGCTTACTACAAAGGACTTAAACACAAAGTTCTTCCACCTATCCACTATCATCCGAAGAAGGCGCAATGCAATTGAATTCCTCACTCAAAACGGCAGAGGGTGTGTGGCTTGGGGAAAGAAGGGAGATTGGTGATCACTTCCTGAATGTCTTCAAGTCTCTCTATAGATCCTCCTTCAAAAATTTTCCTCGAGACCTTGAGGGGCTCATTACGCCAGTTATATCAATAAAACTTTGCCCTTTGCCAAGTTCCTGATGAAGCCGAAGTTCTTGCAGCTTTTAAGAGCATGGGATCCTATAAGGCACCCGGCCCGGATGGTATGACGGCACTCTTCTTTAAACATTATTGGAGCATAGCGAAAGAAGATGTTGTTTCGTCAGTTCGGTCCTTTTTCTTTTTCCTCAGAGGTTTTATGCTCAAGAGGCTCAACCATACATCACTCTGATACCGAAGAAGGAGAACCCTTACATGGTGAACCAGTTTCGCCCAATAAGTCTTTGCAATGTGGTGTATAAGATAATATCCAAGATTCTTGCGGCGAGATTAAAGCCCCTTTTGCATAAACTCATCTACCCGTTGCAAGCAGCCTTTGTTCCCAATCGTACCATCCAGGAAAATGATATCCTTGTGCATGAAATTTTTCATACCATGAAAGAGAAGCAAGGCAGGGGTGGACTAATGGCAATTAAGATAGATATGGAGAAAGCTTATGACAAAATGTCATGTCCTCGCCCTAACGGGCGAGCGTATTTCATAACCCTTTACTTTATCCTGAGAGTGATGGAATGTTTTGGTTTTAGTCCTCAATGGATCCAATGGATATCTCAGTGCATGTCGACAGTATCCTATTCCATTATGTTGAATGGAAGTCCCTATGGGTTCTTCGTTCCATCTAGAGGACTGAGACAGGGTGACCCGTTGTCACCCTTCCTGTTCATTATTGGCATGGAGGTGCTAACACGCATAATAATGAGGGAATAAAATAGGGGTTCCATTCATTGAGTCAAAATTTGCAGAAATGCTCCCCCGGTTTCTCACTTGCTTTTCGCAGATGATCTGATTCTCTTCAGCAGGGCAAATAAGTTTGAGGCTACTACAATTCGATCTTGTTTGCAGAAATTCTCTGCTTGGTCGGAACAACCTATTAATGAAGCAAAATTGGCAGTCCATTTTAGCAGGAATTTTCGGGGGTTGGCTCGTGATGAGGTATGTGCCACTTTAAACATCCATCACTCCTTTAATCAGAACTCCCATTTGGGACTTCCCATCTTCATCCATCGTTCTAAAAGACTGGCTTTCAATGACATTAAAGAGAGGGTCCTCCAAAAAATTGAGGGGTGGAACGCAAAACTTAAAGATAGATTCAAACTGTTGGTGTGGAGGATAGCTTGGGAGGCCCTTCCAGTTCGATCCAGGGTAAGTGCCTTCATGAGACAAACGGACGACTATGCTACACTGTGCCCCCTTTGTCAAGGAGAAATGGAAAGAATGGTCCATATCTTTCTCAGCTGTCCTCTTATTGGCAGTGGGATGGGGCAAGGAGTTATGACTATCATTCATTTCCTTCCCTGCACTGGTAGCTCTTTTTTTTAGGGCTAGAATCCCTTTCCTC
>OY747138.1:32500-90000 GCA_963556465.1 Berberis vulgaris
TGCTCCTTTTTTTTTTTTAGGGCTTCCAAGGTACAGGCTCAGAGCCCTGGAGAACAAGACCGGAGTCTATTTCTCTGGCTTGCTCTTCAAAAAAATATGGTGTATTCTCCTCTGCTTCCCCAGGGTATGATTCCCTTGTTCAGAAGTGGTAACGATTCTCTGTTAGGTTGGCTTTATTCCCTCTTATCTTATAAGTGGTCGGTCGCTTATCTTATCTAAGTTGACGGTTGATCACAACTATATTTTTGAATATAAATAACACGGAACACCCATTTTTTAATAAAAAGATGTGATGTACAACCAAGTCCTAACTTTGGCATATTCAAACCAAAGATTTGCTAACGCATCATTCAGAAGTGCTGGTTCGAGTCCAGCTCGTGAGTTGGCCTAAGGAAAAAATAAGAAGATCTTGAGTTTCATTCCCACCATCTTCGTTTGGTCTTCCGTTTGAACGGTGTACTCTTTGTCGCTTATTCAAAGGGCTGATTATTTAAAACCCGTTTTGCTCATAAGTAAGTAAGCGTGAACGAAATTTTGGGAACTCATTCGAGGAATCAGCAAACCGAACTCCACTTTCGTTTTGTCCTTTCTTTTTTGGAAGGAGGAAAGATTTAAGTATACCCATTTTTGAGTGGAAGTGTCACATTTCTATGCTGGAATCAGGAAGGGGGTTCATCACCAGTGTGTTTATTCAATGGATTCCCCACAATGTCAGAAAGAATATTGGCTACCCAATGCTTGTATACAATTTTGATCTTATCTTCACACACCTTTGTTTGCCTGTTCCAGGACTCTGCGGAGCTCATCCGCCATTCCTTGTAATATGACCGGTTTCCTAATGAGACCATTCATTCCCACCTGCAGGCATCTTTGCCACACATCATCATCAGCACTAGCAGTCAGGGCTACAGGAAATGGCCAACTCCGGCTACGGAACTTTCTGATTCTCAGTGCAAGCAACTTTGAATCCATCCATCTCGGGCATGTGGAGGTCCAAAAGAAGGATTTGGAAAGAGGTTCCCGCAGGTCCCAGAGCACTCAGACATTCCAACCCGGACGAAACAGCAGAGACATGGCAACCCAACTTTTCAAGTAGCTTACGGGTAACAAGCCTGTTAACACTGTCGTCATCAGCTAATAGAACTTGAATGCCTCTAAGAAGAGAGTTGGGGCGCGGGTCTTCTGATGATCCTCCGGGTTCAATGAAGCTAGCACCAATTGATGATTGGAGTTGAAACTTCAGAATTAGGGTCATGCTTTGCATAAGGCCTTGAGAATTCGGGACAACCTAAATATTCCCTTGCATCATCTGCACAAGCTTTTTGCACATGCTGAAGCTTAGGCCACCCTCAATTCCTTCACGGTTGTGTTTCCTACTAGCAAGCTGTAATGAAGAAATCACGCCCTCCAATCGGGAATCACCAATGTAAATCAAAATTGAAAACTTTAGATAAATACACCCATCAGATGAACTGGGTCCCCAAATCGCCCATCTTTGATCGTTCCTGCCTTCACTTTCACCCACTAAGGAAGTTCGGAAAGTTACAGACCCTGCCCTGCTCGATCCCACCCATTCAACAGATTCCCAACCATATGCAGTATGACCTGAAAACGATTCTCTCATCACCCGTCAATCGATCAGGCAGTGCATTCCCAACTTCAATAGAAAAACGAAATCCCCTAGAAACACATAAGCACTTTGCAAGACAAGCTGCTTCCCTTATCATGGAATGAAGCCGGAAGGATCTCATCTATAATGGAAACCTCCCTGTATCCTTCATACAAATCTCCATTACATCATTTATCAAAGTCGAGAGGACACTGCTTGTCTTCACCATTGTATCCACGACGATCTGCTGTTCGCTGCCCAAACTCTCTTGTTGTATCATTGAAAAAAATCCTGATATCGAATGCATTGGCCTTCTCATCCCCTTGCTCATTACCTTTTTAAAGGCGTTCCTTGCCTGACTCGCCATCAAAGCATCTTTCTAAGCCTGTTGCAATGCTCGGTTCTGCTCCACCAGCTTGCTTCTCTCTCATCAACTGAGACTCTTCCAGTACTGCAGCATGGGAGAGAGCTACGGCCACCTGATCAGCAACAACCTTGACAATCTAAAATTCCTGTATCGCTCTTAAAGGTCTACACTCTCTTTGGGCCTAAAGGCCCAAATGTTCCTGCTTTTTATAAGATTAAGTCCTGACTCAGTTGGACCAGACAGAGTTGGTGTCATCTGTGCAGAGGTGCCAAAGATGTTTGAGGGTAGCGGCTTTGTTCCAAGAATCAACATCCTTGATTCCTAGTCCACCTTCCCTTTTCGGGAGACAGACATTTTCCCAGGCTACCTTGGCTCCTCTGTAGCTCAACTCACTACCTCTCCAGAGGAAAGCTCTGAGGATCTGTGCAACTTGCTTAATTACACCTTTGGGAAGGATGAATAAGGAGGACCAGCAAGAAAAAAACGGATGCGCGTTGCTAACGCGCAACGGCTTTCGCGCTAGCGCGCTCGGCCCTTGCTTGTTTGCATGGCAAAGAGGATGGACTTTACCAGTTGCACTCTACCAGCATAGGATAGAGCTCGGGAAGTCCAATTTCGGGCTCGTGCAATTCTTTTCTCAACCAAGGCATTGCAGTCAGCTTTTTTAAGCCTGGTAGAAACTAGGGGAACCCCTAGATAACGGACAGGGAGAGAACCCTCTTTATATCAAAGAATACTAAGCATCTGAAGCTTGACATTTCAGGCAACACCGCAGGTGAAGAGGTAACTCTTATCTGGGTTGGGGGTAAGTCCAGACATAGCCTTGAAAAGAGAAAGGCATTTTGCCACAACTGAAACAGCGGCTCCCCCCCCCTGAGCTATAAGCTGAGTTCCCAAGTTGGGGAGTACTGGTCCCAAGTCTTTCCTTTCCTGTATGGAAGGAAGTCTACCTCCAGGTTGTCTGGTTAACCGGGCTACCTATTCAAAGATGAACTAATTGCCTTTGGTTTCTTCTAATGGCAGGCCTGTGCCTCCTCTATCCCAGCTTTCCGAGGTACCTCTTCATCTAGTATCAGACGATTCTTTAGACGATTCTATGGATTTCTTCTCGGTGCAAAACAAAGGGGTCTATCCCTAGGACTCTTTCTCGTGAACTAGGGTCAAATAAATAGATGGATTGCCCTTTCCTGTCCTTTATCCTTTCCTTGCAGATTAGCTATTCCTGTCCTTGAGGAACTGGTTAAAGAGCTTTGGCAAGAGCAGCTTCAACTTGGGCTTTGACAAGACTTGGCTATGTGGAGTAGACCTCACTCGCTCTTTGGCTCGCTCCTGGCTTTTCTTTTGTAGCAAACTCTTCAACTTGTTGGGCAGCAGCTGCAAAGCCCTCTCCTTTCTGTCGAGTACTACCAAAGCTTGCTAGCTGTAGCTTCGTACCTTGCTTTAGCTCTAGCTTACGCACTTCGCTAGGTTCCACCAAATAATGAAGGGAGCCATTTTCAGATCCTCCGAGTGCAAAGCTAGCAGCAGAGATTGTGGTTCCATACGCGGATTTAGTACACTACCTCGATCAGAATCAATTCCAACAAAGCTATAGCCCGTTGTAAGGTTCGTAGCCTTTATAACGAGCACCTGGTCTAGTGGCATACCTTTCAGTTACATATACTGCTCCAGATGGCAGTGGACTCGTCGATCAACCAGTGAAGAGAATAGAAGCATAGGTATAGGCAAAGGTGGGAGGGATGAGAGAGCAAGCTGGCGTGGGGGCTTTGGCAATAACATCCGAGCAAAGCAAGCCCTTTTTTTATTAACTACGAATCAAATTATATATCTATATCTCTATTTTTGAAAGCTTCCCCGGAATAAGGAACTTCTTCCCGATCTGCCGCTTTAGCATTTTTCGTTTAAAAAGCCATTTCTACTCATTTTTAACAGTGCTTAGCTTAGGTCGACTAACCGGACCCCGGCGAGATAGCTTTCTTAAGGATTGGCTGTCCTACTTACCATGCTTTCCATGCCATGTGCTTCCTCCAATACAGGAACTGGGGCTGCCCTATATAGTAAAGCACGTTCCTCAACAAGCTAATGTTGAGAAGTGGAGGCAGTCTCTGTCTGTTAAAAGAATTCGAGATCTCGGGGTCGGGTCGAAGAAGTAACAATAGTCGAAGTCAAAGTGGAAGAAGAACCCAATGCTAAAGCTGCGCAAATAACATTGATAACAAAGCATAAGCTACCTTGTTCGTTCTACCGCGCATGACTTAGGCCCCGCCTCTCTTTCTGTGGTTTCTGTATCGATATGTTTCCCGCTCTAACTATTGACTCTTTCAGCAGCCGGCCGCTAATTCCATTATAGAAGCAGCGGAAAGCTGTTTGAACTATGGCACTATAGTCGTGATAGACCAAGTCCTTACCCTTACTATGGCTAGGACCCGACCGGTTGGCCGATAACTTAGTCCATTGCTGCGGGATGGGGATCGACGAGAGCCTAGCCGTGTGGTTGCTTCGCTTCTGAAATCAGCGGTCCCCTATCATCGAGAGGGTACTGAGCTATCAATGTATAGCTGGGAGGGCGGCGGGGGCAACCGCTGATTTCTTATAGATGTAGTAATAGCGGGTGGCTTATTCTGAGTCTTATCAGCTACCTGAGCTCTTGACTTACGCTTCTCCGCTCGGGAGCCGGGCCTCTTTACTGCAGTAGCCGCGCCCGGTCAACATGAAGGGCATGGTGCTTCAAACAAGCATGGCATAGAAAGCGGTAAGTAGGGCAGCAAGGTGGTAAGCTAATAGCATGTATGATAGTTCGGTTGGATGAAACTAGGAGAGGGGGGAAGTCTGACTCTCGCACGGGTGATGTCTTGAACAACACCGGGCTCTTTTCGTGTTCTGTGTATAAGCGTTCACTGTGGCGATGCGCAGCACCCGACGTAGTCAGAGAGGTCTTTCGAGCCTAATAGTCCCACGCCCGAGTAGCTCTTGCGACCCACGCCTTAGCCCTCCGAACAGTTAGCCAGTACAGGCCAGAAACAGAATCGACAAGGGGCCGTTTAGGCGATTGATAGACGGTTTTCCATTGCCTATTCAGACAGCCTTCTACTAATAACAGAGCGGGGTAGGCACTGTTTTTCCCTATTCGGATGTATTACTGGTATGCTAGACCTCTCTGCATATCTATATCTGTCTGTGGATACGCATGGAGCGTAACGAACCTAACTTTCTATAGTGTAGGGGGCCGGGATAGAAATGACGGTTGAGTGATAAAGCGAGGGGCGGATTCTCGGTTTGGCGCGGGCGTTTGGAGTTAGGTGTTGGCGCTCTAGTTGTTTAAATCCCCTTCCTTCTCCTTCCTGTAGCTGCAAGATGAAAAACAGATATAGCAGCAACCAACTTAAAAAGGTGAGTGCTCGGTGACTCTTCAATAGCTTTTTTGCCCACTCTTTAGGGTTTTTCCGCAGAGCATACACGTTGACGCTTACTTGGATTTGCTCTTTCTGTCTCGGTTGCTTTTGCGTGTAATGGGAGGAGCCTGGGTCAGTCTTTCTTTCTGCATTTGGAAAGGTTGTTAATTACGACATCTTCGCTACCTGAGTCATATCAAAAATTTAGGTACACTGGGCGAAGTCGACCATACCTTTTTCTTAGGCACTGACTGAATCTTTCCCATATGCACTTTGATTCAAAAAGCGATTTTTTTTTTAGGGGAAGAAGCTCCAGCGCCTACTATTTGCTTGCGGCCTTTGCTTCTGTTGTGTCTGATCCGGTGATTAAACCTCCGCCTCCTCATCCGCTATGGTCGGGCCAGTACGATCTGGTGACTCAACCAACCCCCACCGCTATCTTTGATAGCTTTTTCCTCTGTTTCTTAACGAGCAGTTGCTGAGCCGGTCTTCGAACTAGCCTTGGAAATGGACTCGGCATAATCTTAAATGGGTCTTTCAAATCCTCGTATATAGACTAGGAGCAAGAGTTCGTAGTTCGTCTTTCGGTACCACTATGCTTCAATTGGCATTCTCTTCTATTCTGTATCCTCTGTTTGTTGATGAATCGGTTGATGATTTCTCATCCATTGGATGGTCATCTCAGTGATGAAAGACCTGTTGCTCGCTTCGACTTCTGTTACGGAGGAGGATTCCTTATGCCGGGGTGACTTTATGGTGTACCGGTAGCGCTCATCAATGCGGTATAGACCCAACGAAGAGGGCTATTAAGAATGCGGATACGTCTGACCAAAGAAGCTTAGTGATGCCCTGAAGAGTATAGGACTATGGCTATAGTCCACTAAAAAGTGATTCCAACTGATGATAGAAATAAGTAAATAGCAAATTAAGGAGGGTTACGCATCGCCCTTACCTAACTAAAGACCCCGGGCAAGCAAAAAATGAGGGCATCGTCTTTTCACATGAGGTGGATACCCCATATATACCTTCTTTCGAGCATCTTCCCCTCCAATAGCCAAAGTGGAACGGTAAGATAGGCCAAACAAATTGAAGATGCCTTTGGTAGTAACAATCATCAATACAACATTGAGAGTGATGCCTGCCCGACCTCGCACTCTAAACATTGAACAAACTATTCCACGGCCTCGCCAAATTCAGATTACCTTTCGTCCAGAAGCACAATCACAGGCACCACCCGAAAAGTGAGCTTCAGACGGAAAGCCATAGTCATGGCCTCAAATTGGAATCTAAGGAGTAGGGACTTGATCTGTAGTAGGCGCTGCTGAAGCCCGAGCTACAGCTGTCATTTCTAAAATTTTGGGGGGATTGAAAAGCATCTACCATCTACCACTCATTCTACGGATACTTCACTCATTGGCCTCAGATCGTGGAGTCAGAATCCGTTGGTGAAACGATTCAGCTCCTTCTTGTATAAATAAAGTAGTTCTAGACTGGTTTTTGGGGGGCTAGAGCTTTCGGGCTAGAAAGTTTACTGCCTTCGGGCGTTCTGTAAAGTTTCATCTTTTCTTGGATTCATTCTATTTTCTGTCTATAGTCTGGGTTCCTCATTTGTCTATCTGCCTGTGCGAATTCTAAATTCTTTTGTTTAGGGCGCTCATTCCGCTGAATTTCATATTAATAAGTTTTGACTCTAGCATACATCAAACTAGCAGTTGATGGCTGGGCATCCTGGCGGCTGGAACAGTGGCAAATCCCGCAGGGAGGCCTCACCCGAGGCCGATTCCAGTGGATCACTATAGAATCTTCTAGAAGCAAGCTACGCTACCTTCTGGCTAGCTCGTGCAATCAACAAAAAATACCTTCGCGCTTAGCTTAGTAAGCTAGCTTGGTAAGCTAAGCAAGCCTGGTTCTCCGGGCACTTTGGTAGGACGCGGATCGATCATGACGAGAATGGACTTCTCCGTAATGTAATAGAAGAGTCACGGTCCAGTTCCCCGGGCTTTCTCCCTTCTCGACCAGACGAAGGAGATATCAATTCCATTCTGGCGGGTAAGGGCTTGGCTTGACCGTGTGTTCTCTCCTGGTCGGGTCGGAGGCGAAGACTGGCATAGTTCATCATTCAGTGGTGGGGTGTTCATAGAAAATAAGGCGTCGCCCAACGAGTGGCAGATTTGGATGGAGTCTCACTTGGATGCTGGGGAGATCCATAGATCTGGATAGAGTCTTGCTCATAGATAGAGGAAGAGTACGCGCGCTAGCGCGCTACGGCTTACGTTACGCAGTTTCTGTTTCTTGGATCAGATAGCCCTTCATTCGGGCAACCAACCAAACCCGGCCCGGCACATCCAATTCCGATCAACAACTTGGAGGTATGGCTGAGTGGCTTAAGGCATTGGTTTGCTAAATCGACATACAAGAAGATTGTATCATGGGTTCGAATCCCATTTCCTCCGGCACGGAAGTGAAACGGGCGGGCGAAATCACGTGAGAGAAAGAACCTCTTGGTTGAGTCCCCCGGAGGACAGAATAGCACTACTAAGTGACTAGGAGCGGAGAGCCTCTTTCTTTTCCTTGGTTGGTGGCGTCTATAGCGAAGAACACCTGACCGAACGAGGGCTGGCCTGGGACTGGACTTGACGGCTCTCGGTTCTTGAGCAAGCTCCTCCACTGTGGTAGGGCGCTATTCAATGAAGAAAAGAAAACCAAAACTTTAGGCTTTAGGAAAGTGGTTCAGGTAGCTCAGCTGGTTAGAGCAAAGGACTGAAAATCCTTGTGTCAGTGGTTCGAATCCACTTCTAAGCAGGCGAAGGGTCGCCGTAGGTGAGGGAGCGAGCCGGATTTCAAATGAAAGTGTTCATCAAGAGGCAGATTTTTGAAAAGCGGTGGATGACTTTTCACATTCCGTTCCGTCAGGTTCTCGCGTCCCTGTGCCCAGCTTAAAAACTCCTGTGCGCTCCTGCGCCTTGACTACACTATACTATAAAGAAAAAAACCTGTAGCACTTCGGCCTTCCCTTCTGCTCCTACGTTTGCTGGGCGAGTTCGGTTCGAGTGTTCATCGATCGGGTGGTCAGACTCCGGGGGGGTGAGACGAGGTGTAGCGCAGTCTGGTCAGCGCATCTGTTTTGGGTACAGAGGGCCATAGGTTCGAATCCTGTCACCTTGATGTGACGCTGAAGCAGCAGGCTTCGGCTATTAAAAAAAAGAAAAAGAGAGAGATTAGATATAGGGGTAAAATGAGTTTTGTTACTAGATTGGTCCGATCTATGATTTAGAATCTCATATCGACTCTTAAAAGATTATAGTCTTTCTTTTTCCTAGTTCTGTATAAAATGGTAATCTTCTTTTTCTTTTTTTTTTATTGAGAGTCAGTCTACTCTACTATTTCTATTTTATTTATTTGTCATTTTTCTACCTTGCTACATGTCATCAAAGTCTAATTCCCGAGAATGTCCTTAGTATTTTTGGGGGTAGACCACTACCCGACAAAATGACTAGACTATATTGGATTGGATAAATGCGAGAGTCTTCCGGGCCAAGAAAGGCCCGGAGTGGGTTGATTTCGTGTGGCCTGAATTAGCCCAAAATACTCAGCCACAGCACCTCACGGAGCGAATCGATTCCTTCTTCAGAATCGAGCTGTGCGACACCTTCCAATTCATGATCGTGAGCGCACTCGAGGATGTGATCGGTATAAAAAAAAGAAGGCTGCGCGTTGCCAGAAGATAGCGTTTCCGCTATGGTCGACGATGTCCTCCAACGATATGATTTATTCTTTGAAAAGGAGCATCTTCGGTCGATCTATGAGGAGGTTAGCCTCGAACGAGGCGAATCGGCCTTTGTCCGAAAAATCTATCGAATCGAGAAAATCTTTGTTTTCTCGAACATATGGCACGACTGGAGCGCCAGCACCGCCCCCTGGCTAGGGGTTTTGCTTTGAGAGGTCTATGGGCTTTGCTTTGAGAGGTCTATGGGCTTTGCTTTGAGAGGTCTATGGGCTTTGCTCTAACCGAAGCTATTGCATTGTTTGCCCCAATGATGGCGTTTCTGATCCCATTCGTATTCTAAGACTGACTTTGAAGACTTTCTTTCTTTTTTGACCCTTTGCTACATTCCATTTTGGATGGAGCGAGCCAAGCCAGGTGTGGAATCACCATCATTACACATTCGTAGTTGAGTTGGTCTGGCTGCAGGATTTCAATGCCTTCCTAGCCGCCTAGAGTGCAGCCTGCCTGCTGAAGACCGTAAGTAACTCAGTGCTCCATACGGGGGAAATGAAAGCAGAATTTTTTCGGATCCCTCCCACATGTTCAATCTTTTTTTAGCGGTTTCCCCAGAGATCTTTATCCTTAACGCAACCTTTATTTTGCTCATTCATGGAGTTGTATTTAGTACCTCTAAGAAAGATGATTATCCACCGTTAGTCAGTAATGTGGGTTGGCTTGGATTACTTAGTGTTGCGCGCCTAGGAGGGCAGCGCGCTTTGGGATGCGGAGGAGCTATTATCGCCCAGCTCCCTAACCTAATGCGGCACCGGGTTCGGACCGCGGGGAACCGTAGCATGGGGGGACGTCTAATCCTTTTGCCGCCGCAAGGCTGGCTAATCGTACGCAGCAGGAGCAAGGTTTGGAACCCTGGTTCTGGAAGGCACATGAGTCCGAACGCTATTTTGAATGTGCGACCGACACTACACTACGTAGGTACCTGTGCAGATGAGGCGTCGGTCGGTCCTAGAAACGGTGGCAGCGGCGCGAGGAGTTAACGACCGGACGTGCTGCAACCTAGGGATCACCAGGCAGCTCTTTCGCTCTATAGGGATCGGGGGGGCATAGCACAAATTGTCTTGGAGGAGGGTTGGTTTGCCCGGGTGACTGATCCTGCCATAATGTACTCCTACCTATAGCACCGGCAACCGAAGTCGAGCATACATACGACGATCTTCATGCGTGAATAGCCGGGAGGAAAGAAAGGGCGGTAGATGATAATGAGAAAAAGGGCGCCGCGTCTGGACGGGCGGGCGGAATGGATGAGCGAAAGGTGCCATGGGGTGGGGAATATCCCGAGTCTCATGTAAGACAACTAAATGCACCTCGAGGTGCTGCCGAGGAACTGGGGGACCTTCTCGAGCACACAGGATAGGCAATTTAGAGATAGAGCTAGCCTATTCGTTATAGGGAATCAATGCTCCGGGCCGAATAGAGCTCTTACCTCAGGCACCTGGCTTTCTCCGGCGCATATTAGCTTAGCTGCGCTCAATAGGCCGGTTTTGCTTCCTCTCTGGCGGCCACTTTCCTTACCCCCGCTACCCTCCCACTCCAAGCTACGCCTGCTGAGCAAGATGCATTGCGATTTCCTCTTCTGTGGACGCACCGGAGTATGACCCGAGACGGGAAGATCAATACTTTTTTATCCGGCGGGCTTTCTCTCGTAAAGCCAAAGACGCCCCAAGACAAGGTACAACTGTTGGGAAGGGGACATGATCAATAGAACCTGGTTGGATCTGGGCTGGGATAGTGGCGCCCATTCCTAACCAGCAAACTACGGATGCTGACTACACTACATGAGAAGAAGCATACTTAAAACGCAACCGTCTGGTTGTTCTGGCCGAAGACTTGTTAGGTGTAGTGACTTAGATTCCATGGAGTACCGTCAGAGTGTAGTCACCGCGAAAACGTATGCGCGTTAGCGCAAGGGCTTTCGCGGTAGTACGCTCATCCGTTGCTTGTTCTGTTAGGGGCGCGGTAGCGCACTGGAGTTTTCTACGCTGGGTCGCTGGAGGGAGCATCCCCACTTAGTGATCGGTCCGCTAGTTCACGCAATTTCGAAGAAGTTATCACGGACGAGCCACATGCAGGGAAACTTGCACGTGTGGTTCTGGCCGGGGTTTCCTTCGGTATCTAATAACCTTGCTTCTGCTCGCCGCTGGCGCACCTCTCCTAACTATTGCCCATTTATTCCGGAATAATCTTTTAAGGAGGGACAATTTTACATATTTCTGCCAAATCCTTCTATTATTAAGTACGGCTGGTACCATTTCGATGTGTTTCGATTCTTCCGAACAAGAGAGGTTTGATGCTTTTGAATCCATTGTATTAATTTCACTTCCTACTCGCAGTATGCTCTTTATGATTCCGGCTCATGATTCAATTGCCATGTATTTAGCTATTGAGCCTCAAAGTTTATGTTTTTATGTGATCGCAGCATCAAAAAGAAAGTCTGAATTTTCCACGGAAGCCGGCTCGAAATATTTGATCTTAGGTGCATTTCCCTCTGGAATATTATTGTTCGGGTACGACCGGACAACGTACGATATATAAAGAATATATATATATATTCTTTATGATAAAATAGAATGTTGTTGTTAAAAAAATAAAATAGAAAAAAGATTTAGACTTGTAGAGACCCTCTATGTAGTTGTCTATCTAGGGGATCGATCTACATCTTTCCCCATAGCCCTTGGTGGGGCTGTGTCTCGATCTCCTACATGCGAAATCAGAGGGACTAGTTCCTATGGAGATTCCCCTTGGTCTAATTCCACGACGGAGAGTCGGCGTGGCGTAAAGTGAAGATTGGGGGGAGTAGAGCAAAATCCCCTTCTGGGGTATTCCGAAGGTGTAACCTAGGCAACGAAAAAGGGGCCCGATACTTCAACTAGAGGAGCAACCAGTTGGTTCACCAAACCCCGACCCAGCGTCACATGTTCTCCAGGTCCGAAGGGATCCAGTGCCCTTATACCGGCTCCTCCCGGAATTGCGTTATCGGAGCCGAGCCAGGAATGGCCGTTAGTGGACACCCACAACTTTTCACCGGTTAGAGAGGCCCTCTTTAATACATTAAGAAAAGATGTTCACAGGGGCCAGAAAGACTCCGATCATAGGAACTTAGACCACCTACGCGCTGGTAAACGAAAACCACCTCGACCGGATCTACCGAACGAATCAGGCAGGCCCTTGCCTTGAAAGAATTCACACGCGGCCACCAGCTTTCCTAAAATAAGGGGAGATCCGCTGCTTACTGCTCACGGAAACATCCGACCTATACTGCGGAAAGTCTGGAAAAACATCTCGTAATGTTTTTAACCAGAAAATAGATTATGCTTTTTCGGAAGTATCTACTCGTTACGGAATCTTAGGTGTCAAAGTGTGGATCTCATATAGTAAAAAAAGATAAGGGACGTGCTATATCCGAAACGTACGAAATATCGTAAATCTCGTAAAGGCAGATGTAGTAGGGGTCGCGAACCGGACGGTACACAACTTTGTTTTGGAAGATATGGCACTCAAAGTTGTAGAGCTGGTCGTCTTTCATATCGAGCCATTGAAGCAGCGCGTCGGGCTACAACTGGACAATTCCAAAGAAATGGTAAGATATGGGTAAGAGTTCTCGCTGATCTCCCTATTACCGGGAAACCTACAGAAGTTAGAATGGGAAGAGGAAAAGGAAATCCTACGGGTTGGATTGCTCGTGTGTCCACGGGACAAATCCCATTTGAAATGGATGGTGTGAGTTTGTCAAATGCTCGACAAGCCGCTACATTAGCGGCGCATAAACTATGTTCGTCAACCAAGTTTGTTCAGTGGTCGTAACGTAATTGGTTAGTGGGGAAAAATCGGGTCGGGACTCAAAAGAATTAGGCGAAGTGTTTGTTGTTTTTGTTCCTGAACGACGGAAGTGGAAAGACACTAAGGGAGGGGGATATACTCCTTTCATTTTTGTAATCGCCGAAATTGTACGACGAACCTTATTGTTCCAGGCGTACGACCCAGATACTTTACGGTTTTTTTTCCGGCCCGGTTTGGAAAGTGATAGTCGTAATAATAATAAAGAGAAGAGCTAAGATTCTGGAAAGGATGACCCTCTGGTATTAGTTCCATTTTGAAAATGGGAGTCGTTTTTTTTTTCTCCCCGGCCTCGTCGTGATTGCCTTCCTTTAGCCGCCCAGCAGAACAAACGCCCCTTCGGATCATCAGTTCAATGTTGAATGATGAGGAAAGATAGGAGTTGATCTCCGGGAAGGGAAGCTTTATGAGAGAAAGGAAGAAAAGTATGTATGTATCCGGGGGCGGGGGCTATGTATGTAGAAAGGGATCAGTCTCTATCCATCCATCCGGAGACTCACGTAGGCTACCAAGTAAGTAAATTCAGGTAGTGTCTAAATAACAATGAAGCAAGCCAACAAGCTCAAACATGAACAGTTGGTTGGCGAGCTAGCTGCATTTCTTGTGAGTCGACCCGCGCATGGGCAGGCAGCGGAGGTAAGATCGACGCGAGGGCCACATACGTACATCAGCCGCATGTGTATGGTGCTGTTAGCAGGTGGGGGCAGCAAACACTTCACAAAAAGAGTTCAGGCATTCGGCCTCTATATCAGAGAACTCAACGAGTTTTACACCCTCTCTATTATAGATGCAAGATATATTGTTAATGACACGCCTTTCTCTGATAGCGTTGTGGTAAAACTTGTTATTGCCATCTGCCATGTCCAACCATCGAACATTTGCTTTTTCTTTTGCCATGCCAATCTCTACTCTAGCCAACTGAGTGTAGTGATTCACTGCCTTCCTCTCACTCTGAATAAGCTGATGGGATGTAGGGTTTAACTGGAGTTGAGTTTTAAGAGCTGTCATATTCTCCTTAGCATGTATCAGCTGCTCACTGGTGTTCCTGTATTTTTTCCTACTCCTAAAAAGAAGATTAGTCTTTATTTAGTTTTTGGACTAATCGAAATATAGGATTACCAGTAACTGGGGTACACCATGCCTTGTTGACTATATCCAAGAACTCCCTGTCATGCGTCAAAGTATTACAGAACTTGAACGGTTTTGGACCAGCATTAATACCTTATAAAATTGTAAGAATAGCCGGAGAGTGATCTGAGACACCAGTTGTCAAGAAATCAGCCTCAGCATTCGGAAATGGGTTCATCCATTGCGCATTTACCATAACACGGTATAATTTCTCAGCAATTCTAGCATCTCCTTGCTGATTATTAGTCCATGTGAGATAGCATCCCGTGAATTTACAATCTACCAAAGCAGCCTCTTCAGTGCAAGCAAGGAATTCCGCAAAGTCTTGAGGTCTCACATCCGCTCCCCCCACCTTCTCTTGCGAGTCTAAGATAGAGTTGAAGTCGCCTAATAGAGCCCAAGGAATATGGAGAGATGTCCCTGCAAATTCAACTATGTCCTGCCAAAGTAACCTTCTCTCCCTAGCATCAGTGCTTCCATAAAAAAAGCTAGATTCATCATCGTTCCATTGTTGAACAAAGCCTGCAAAAAAACTGCCAGCACAGTGGATTTTCTAATAGTGACTTTGAGAATGAGCGGGTCCCATAACACCCATATGCGACCTCCACTGTGCTGGTCATTATTAGCATACAAGTCCCATCCAGATAAAATGCATCCCTTTCCATTTTGCATGTTCTTCATATCTACTCTAGTTTCCATAATACCCATGATAGAGATTTTATTAAAAAAAAAAAAAAAAAATTTACGCACCTCTTTATGTTTAACGGGATCATTTAAACCCCGTATATTCCAGCATCCGCAGCTAATCATTTGGCACCTTTTGGTTTTATTGTAGATTTCCGGAGAGGCTTGCTCTTAAGAAGTTCATTCACAGTTTTAGGCTTTGCTTTTTTTGGTTTTGAGTCCCCTTCTGACGAATCCCCATCATCTTCCTCATTACCTCCCTTCTCCTCTTCACTGGATGACAGCTCTTCGTGATTTCCTTCCACTGAATCAGGAACTCTCTCCACATTACTGCTGTCTCGTGGTGACTTATCACCCTTATTAGCAACATCAGCCTCTTCCCTATTCTGAATTGTTTCCTGCTGCTGTCGCTGAGGTTCAACATTACTACTCGTTACCTCTTATGAATTGACTTCAATGCCTTTCACCTCATGAGCCAGGTTTAAAAGAGTAACACGATCTTGTTCATTGAGGCGTTGAAGTTGTTCAGAGTTGTATTGTATCCGCCTTTGGAATCTGTTTGCTGCTCCGAAATAGCTTGTTCACCAACATGCTTCCCTTCTTCGTTCTCAGCATCAACATGCTTCTCTTTATTATCCACATAAGGTTGCACTGTTTTACTATCCACTTATTCTTAAGCTCCTGCTTCTTCCTTCTCTAACACCCCATATTTATTTTGATCTTCCATGCTGCGTTCAACTCCCAATTCATTCTTCGCCTCACTCGTACCTTCCCCATTCTTTTTTGTATTATAAACAGCTCCCTCATGCGCATTATCCTTGATAGCAAGACTTCTGTTGTCCTTTATTTGTACGAATTTTTCATATGTTTTGGGTTTTTTCGATTTGACTTAGGTAAACCCATCTTTGTCCACACCTTCCGCAGCCTTCTTCTCGCTAATACCTTCTGCTTTCTTTGCTATAGGCTTATTCCCCCTTCTTCAGTTCCGGGTGCTTCACCCAACAAGTCTGTTGCGAGTGACTCTGCAATCCACAGTGGTTACAGTAGAGAGGAGGATCCGGGTACTTGACTTGTTGCCAATATCCTTTCAACGATGGTGCTTGGATCCAAATCTTCTCTGGAAGAGGCTTCGATATATCCATCAAGATACAGACTTTAGCCACCGAAGGCCTTAGAAGATGTCTCGTAAAGTTGTCCATATCTAGGTATTTGCCAATAGATTCAGCCACAACCTTGAGAAGCTTGGGCTGGAATAGTATCAAGGGGAGTCGAGGAAGTTCAATCCATACAGGTTTGTAACAAGAATCTCTCTTTTTTTCGAAGTTCGAATCCCATCTAGCCAATCTATATGGATACCCCTGAATGTTGCAACGCTCCCTTGCCATGGCTTTGATCATGGCATCTTCCGTTTCAAAGTTCACCAAGACATGGCGAGCATCTAAAGCACCAACAGTAAACTCTCCTGGGATGTTCCAATATCTGTTAATGGTATCCCGGATGTCGCTAAGATAAGGTCTTTCAGTCGAGAACTTCATCACCAATGCAAATCGCATGTAGACCTTACCCCTTTCGAGATCCATATTGGAAAAGGAAACAGGGGGTTTACCCTCATACGAAGTAGAAACATGATCTGTAGGGGATTCATCTATTTCTGGTTTCTTTAATCTACCAAGAATAGAAGCAAACGAAGGAGGAGGGGTAGCAGTTTTGCCGTCCGGAGCCCTTCCCTGCCCCGGTGGCTGTTCGGAGGTAGCCATGGCTACCTTGGCAGTCACGAAAGCTTTTTAGAAACCCTAGTCGCCGTTAGTCCGAGAGCAAAATGACTTCGCATAAAATAGTGAAAGTTAGAGGTTAGCAACTTCTTTCTCCTTGAAGCTGAGACCCGGGTCCGCTCACCGCTCCGCTCCGGCGACTGATACATCAGGCTGTACAAAAGGATCCGAAGGAAAAGGGTAAAGGAAATTCTAATGCCCTATAAAGAAGTCAAACAAGGTTACATCATCACAGTGTTTATTGTTCGGGGACGTGGGTAGCCAGTCGAGCCAAGTTGTGAATACATGCCTAGCCCCCGAAACCTCAGCCAGAACCTTGATAACTCAAAGTTCGCTCAAGATCCTGAGTAATGTCTACCCCCCGAGAACCCATATCTTCGCGCCCGGATGGATCGACTACCAGAAGAAGCCATGATATGAGAAATCATCCTCTAGTGCTACTTCTTTCTAACGTTAACCGAAGAGTCAGAGAACGATCATGACGAAATTCGGTTTATGATATGTTCGTTTGAGAAGACACATCGAGCTACAGCCCTGAAAAATGTATCAGCCGAGCAGCCGGTGACCTTTCAAAACGTAAGCTGTCAATACGTTGAGTATAGAGATGCTTTCTTTGAAGCTTTCCTCTATGATAACGACTTCCGTAATCATTGTTGGACACTCTATCTGGAAGCGCTTTTCTAAAATGACTCCACGGCAGACTTTTTTCGAAGTATGGTGGCCAGCTTTCAGTTTTGTTAAGCCAGGAACCTTCGTCTTGAAAGAAGACTACGCCGTACTGGTACAAGCAACCGTGGCCGCTAAACCATGGGAGTTGATATGGAATCCGGAGGTGATGACATCTTACGACAAAAGACACCAGGTCCTTGGACGACAAAAGATCCAAGGAACAGATTCCCTTACCCCCATTCCTATCGTATCGATAGGTGCAGTTGCTAGTAGCAGTTAGCTTCCATTCCATCGATCCCAAGAGCGTCCCTGATAGTTCAGTTGAACCGGCCCCTCTCCAACCTTTGCTCCAGGTGCTGCGCTGTGCTGCTTGAGTGCCTAAACGACGATTATGCTACTGGCGAAGCCGTTGGGTTCGACCCCTTTTGCCACGTCTGGCTCGGATGGATCTGGTTCCGTAGGGTCTATGACCAGCTCGTGATCTTGAAACTTTGGGGTATAGTCCGGTCCCGGGGCCGGCTCTTGAGAGACTGAATCACGCTTATCTGTAACTGAGGACGAGCATCAGGATTGTCTAGGTCTGGCTCTCGTAATTGAGAATATCGATCCCGGGAGCAAAAGAGATTGATAAAGCGATAGCCTCGAGCTAGTTGGAGCGGTGAATTCAATGGATATCCTAATCTATCAAGATATATATAAATATGAGCAGCACGCCACTCTTCTTCTTTCAGGGGCTGTAGTCTTCCCTCCTCGAGATCAAGACCTCGCATCTCACCTTTTTCCGACTGACCACCCACCGGAAGCATCCCTTTCTGCACCAAGCAAGGGATCCAGTAGCGAATACATTTCAATAGTTTCCTTATCATGAAGAAGAGAATCTGCTATACCTGACCGATTTATCACTCGGTTGATTGTCTCTGCTCAACGAGACACAACCGGCTTTAGTCTTTATACGCGGCAAGCATATAAAGGCAAACCAATTCCATTCCAGGGTGAAGAATGAACACTCTACTCTATAGGAGAGGGGAGACTCCCGAACCAAAGATTGGATTGGCCCTGAAATGGGGAGCGGGTCAAGGGATAGTAATAGATTCTTTGGGATTTAAAGGGATAGAAAGAGAGATTGCGAAAGAGTGACAGCTGTAGAGACAGCTACAGGATGGATTCAAGATTCTTATTATACTGAAAAGGAGAGTTGAGTCGGATTTTTTTTCTCCCGACTCCAATCGGGAGTAGGGTGTGCCGGATAGGGTGTTTGGGGTCAACGGGGTGGAAGGGGGTACTGGTGCACTTCCTCCAGCTGGCGCTGCAACGAGGGCTGTTATAGATAAATATTTTCGGAAAAATGTCCCCTTTCTTTCTTTGGTACCAGTGGGGCTGGTGCCCGTTGGCCTCATCCCCTTCTAATAACGGTGTTGTGCTTTATTCCCAACAGTCTTCTTGGGAGCACCAGCTTTCATTGTCCTCTGTCTCTTTGCCCGCACGCCTGCTGCTTGTCCTTCTTCTTCTCCAACTTCCTCCTCCTCGACCACTTCTTCTTCCATTCCAAGGCGAGCTTCCCTCTAGTTTGTTTGCTCTTAGGCCAGATACGACATTACCAACACTCATCCCGATGTTTGTTGTGAATTAAAGTGACCGGGAAGGTTGTTTTCTCTCACCCGGCTCGTTCAGTTACCCCTTTTTATGACTAGTTTGCCTTATCGTCCTTATTTCTTTGCTTTGATTTCACACATGTCATGTCGAAACAACTAATGACAGGAAGTAGGGACCTACATCCAACGTTTTGAATCTGAATAGGCACTAAGGAAACTATCTGTTTATTTCTTTGTAAAAGACAAACTGGAAGACGGCGACTCATCTTTTTTAGGGAAAACGGCAGACTGGAGAGTTTCCCATAGTTGGAGGGAAGGAAGGGCAACTAAGAGAAAAGCAAGCAAGCTCCCCAGTGGCATCCTCATCGGCTTCCAAAGTTTTTTTTTTCGGGGTGGGAAAGAGGGATTTTTTAAAGGATTAAAAAACAATAGGGGAGGTCCCTCACAGAAAACAAAGGTATGAATTCGGAGTATACCGGTATTGAGGTATTTGAATCCTACTCTGGGCGTGAAACGCTATTCCTACTAAGCAAAGCAAAGATAGAGAATCGTAGATCTCTACGGAAGAAGATCCAATAAAGTAAGCTGGAGAGAAAAATGGGTCCACAGGGTCGAGACAAGAAAGAGAGTCTAACTGAAAGAACTTATAGGCAGGCAGAAAGGAAAGAACCTGTCCAATAACTGAAGAGGGAGACCCGGTCGAGTGGTTCCTCGAAGCCATTTATCTATATTGAAGTGATCCGCGGAAGCTAAAGAAAGCTATGCCTTTTTTATAAATAAACGTAGTAGAAGGAGAAGACTGACCTGTGTCAAGGGACACGGCTCTTGGTAGGGCATAATCCCTAACCAATACTTCTTTCTACTCCAGTAATCCTTGTTTATTTCCCCTGTGGAACCGAAGCTATGACTGCCGCCTAGATCGGGAGCTTTGCTTTCTCTCATTCGGCTTTTTTCCAGAGATGGATTGCGCTTGGGACCTTGCTTTCGACGTTGATAGTGAAAAGCCTTTCCCCGCCATAATCTATCGATTTGTATTTGGTTTATCGGATGTCCTATCGGATTACTTTCTTGCCAGCATGCAACATTCTCAGGCTTTCATCAGGGCGAGTGAATACCTATCCTTCTGTTCTCAGCTTCCCTCATCTTTTCCGTAGTACTAGGGATCGAAAGAGGAAGGCAGATAAGAATTCAAAAAAAAAAGTGAATAATCTTGCGTTTTTAGTCGATTTTCGTAGAAGTAGGTCCGAATTGAGGCAATTCACGAAAACCCGTGTTTTTGGCCATATTTGCTTTTGACCTCGAAGAAGGGATGCAAAATCAATCAAATGGTTGAAAACCTGTGTGTTTTTTTTTTTGTTTGTTTGAATTCATTCGATATTTTCAACTTGAGGATTGGTGGCGCAGGGTATAAGGTGTTAGGCCGTCTGCTTCATAGTCAATCGAAAAGGGTCAAGCGCATACGTGCCATGTGGGAATTCCCTTGAGGAGCAAATTCTCTACCTGGGGACGGGGACCAAGCAGCTACATTGCTTGCTTTATTGTATTCTCTATCCGCGGGCGATCGACATTTATACTTTCCTTCCTTCTCGTTCCGCTTCTCGTCTCGCTCCTTAACTCCATTTATATACTTTCCTTACTTTGGGGCGCCGATCAACAAAAATTGTTTAATTCCCGCCGGGGGACATTGCAGGATTTCCCTTATTCTCGTATCGCCCTACCCGCCCAACAACAGAATCTATACTTTAAGCGTGGTGTTCTCAGTCGCCTACCCGGTCGAGCAAAGCTATCGCTTACCTCACAACTGTTTTCTTCATCAAAAGAGACAGGCGAGCGAGTGACCGACCGATTGGCTGTCCGGCTTGGTGTCGTTCCTGCTTGCTTGACTGACCAATTAGTCAAGAACTGTTTTATTTACCCGCACACCCAGCGCGAAAGAACAAACAAGAAAACAATAATTCCAAGCGACGGCTGACGCGAAAGCCTCAAAAGATCCAAACTGGCGGTTGGCTATGGTGGATGAATACAATGCTATCCTAATAAATGGTACCTGGTCCCTTGTACCATCTACTTCTTCAATGAACATTGTTGGCTCAAAATGGGTTTTTCGCTTGAAACAAAAGGCAGATGGCTCACTAGAACGCCACAAAGCACGTCTCGTGGCCAAGGGCTACAACCAGCAACATGGACTTTCTTATTAGGGTAGGGAGCACTTTCAGTCCTGTAATTAAACCTACAACAATTAGACAGGTTCTCTCCATTGCAGTCTCTTATGGTATGGTTGGTCGATTCGCCAACTTGACGTAAGTAATGCATTCTTACATGGCATTCTACGTGAGGAGGTATTCATGCGGCAACCGCCCGGCTTTGTTGATCCAAGTTGCCCCACATATGTTTGCAAACTACACAAGTCTATCTATGGACTCAAACAAGCACCACGAGCTTGGTTCACTCGGTTAAGCTAAGCTCCTTCCTACATGAATATGGGTTTAGTTCATGCAAGACAGATACATCGCTTTTGATATTCCGATCTAAAGATGTTACTATTTATTATCTGCTTGTTTACGTTGACGATATCATAGTCACCAGCAACTCTTCTCCTCACTTGATTCATCTTTTTGCTGCTTTAAATCCAAAATTGGCTATGAAGGATTTAGGTCCACTGAATTCTTTTATTGGTATGGAAGTTCATCAAATTCAGTCTGGACTTCTTCTTTCACAAAGCAAATAGATTCTTGATCTCCTCAAGAGAGCAAATATGGAAGGAGCTAAGCCCTGTAGCACGCCCATCTCATCTGGCACGCTTTCTCGAGCAGATGGTTCTTCTCTTCAAGATCCTACTCAATACAGACAAATTTTAGGTGCTCTCCAATACTTATCATTCACTCGGCCAGACATATGCTATGCAGTTAACAAAGTCTGCCAGTTCATGCATCTTCCTTCTGATGCACATTGGATGACAGTGAAACGTATCCTTCGATATCTTAAACACACCATTCATTATGGTCTTCAGTTACGTCGGCAAAATCCTTTTCGATTATCTGCTTATTCGGATGCCGATTGGGCGGGTTGTCCCGATGATCGTCGATCTACTGGTGGATACGGCATCTTCTTCGGCCAGAATCTCATTTCATGGACTTGCCGGAAACAGCAAACAATCGCCAGGTCGAGTACTTAATCTGAATACAAAGCTCTTGCTAATGCGGCTGCAGAGTTAACATGGCTTCAAGCACTCTTGGGCGAGCTAGGCATTCCTCTACACAATCCGCCAACTCTTTGGTGTGATAACTTAGGTGCTACAGATTTTGCTGCTAATCCGATCTTCCATGCCCGGTCGAGGTTGACTACCATTTCGTTCGTGAGAAAGTGTCACGTAAAGATCTTGAGGTTCGCTTCATTTCTACTATGGACCAACTGGCTGACATATTCACCAAAGGTTTAAGTCGATCTCAGTTTGAACTCCTTCGAGACAAGCTCGCGGTTTGCGATAACCCGTTACGCTTGAGGGGGACTTTTTAGGAAGTTACGTAACAACTCTCATATTTTTGACTAACCCCCTTCTGGTAATGCTTGTACATATCCTTAGTATCACGAGTTCATGTACTTATCCTTATCAGGATCCCACAACTGTTGGGATACCTTTCGTATCTATCTCATGTAAACAATACTCTATATAATAGTCGGCTGCTCTCAAGAATGGTGAGCAAGCCTTCCAGTTCCACTTTCAACAGTGAGATCCTGAAAGACACAGTGAGACGGGAAAAAAGTCACTGAACAATTCAATGATTTAGTCAGACGTTGAACAGAAAGTAGATTAACAGGAAACTTGGGAACATATAAGACTGACTCTAATGTCAAAGAAGAACAGGGCGAGATGGTACCCTTTCCAATACGGGGGATAGTGTACCATCTGCTAAAGTCACATAAGATAGTGAAAGAGACTCGGTAAAAGAATAAAACACACCTGACTGACCGGTCATATGATCGGAAGCTCCGGAATCAATGACCCAAGGATAACAAGGAGTGGCAAGACACGCAGTACCAGACTGAACAAATAAAGCTGAAGGTGCGGACGTACGGGTAGAGGCATGTCCATGGAGGAAGAGCTCATAATCTTCGCGTGATAGAGACACGGTGTCACGCCCACTGGTAGGAGCTGGTGCGGCTGAGGATGGGCCTAAGAGGCCGCTCTGAAAGTCTGATCTGATGTCTGTTGTATAGGCCTGAATTAGCCCAAAATACTCTGCCCTCTCACCTGTGCTCCTGCCTTTCCTATTAAAAAAAAAAAAAAAAAGGAGCATATATAGATCCCTTACCAGGCTCTATCTAGCTCATATAGCTTGACAGGCCCCCACATATATGCTCCCACCATTTCACTAGATTCCCCCCACCCATTCCTATATTCTTCCACTCACCCTGTTGGGCGAGGCTCCTCTTTGAATGCCAGCTCAGCTCATTCCCGGCCCGATAAAGAAGAATTGAGTAGTTGAAGCGATCCCCTTCATTGATGGGGGTGGTTTCAACCCGCCCGCAGTGCTATTCCATAGAACGTTTTTTGGTTAGAATCAAATAATAAAGCTATTTTTTCTTTTCCCAAAAATAAAATTTCCTTATCCGCTTCTACCAACTTCTTTACTCCGGGCCCGCACGAATTCCCCTTTCTATCTGTTTGTCTTCCTGTTCCTCAACTATAGAGAAATAAGTTCCAGCCAGATCTGTTCTAGTTTCGACTATAGATCAGTTCCTTCTATTAGATCTACTTTGTTGAACCGCCCCGCTCGGTTCGTCCGAGATGGAAACAAGCGGGATAGAGTAATTGGTCAACTCGGCCCCCCTTCTCTAGTGGTGGAAGAATTTTCTACTGTGGATTAAAATCCTGCCCCCGCTCGCCGCACACCTGACTTCTTCCACCCGAAAGGGTCTAATTAAAAAACTATTATATCCTGCATGTTCAGGTAACATTGGCTAACTCCATGTTCAGTCAGATAAGACCGGCCAACTCCGAAAAAACTTTTTATCCTCTCAATCCAGCGAGCAGAGGGTTCAGGCCACTATACCATTCTGGGTTCGGGCAGGGCATCAATAGTCTATACTATAGGGAGCGTGTTCATTTTAAAATTTTGCTTATTTCCCCATCTCCTATCGTCGTTGATCCAACCATTTCATGCATATGGGGTTGTCCAGGCCGGAGAAGGGATAAGTTCAAGCGAGGCTCATCCGTAGAAGAGATAAGTCCAGGCGGGGCTCCGACCAATCAGTCACAATCAGAGTGAGGTTCTCCGGGGTAGGCGGGGGAAAGAAGGGGAAGAGCAGGCGTTTGATGCTTGTTTACTTACTCAGTACGGGCGAAGCATATACGAAATGAAAACGATTCTTCTTGAGAAATCCATGCCTTTTATTCCCACCCTCCGACCCATTCAACAATTTCACTCATGCTTCATGTAACGAAGTGCATTTTTCATCAAAAGGGTGGGTGCGATTGATCGATTCATTCCCCTCTATATTCCGGGTAGAACTTCCCATTATGATTTTTGATCCCACCCATGTAAAAATTTGAACCTCTCCCGCCTGACCGATACGGGAAAATCTGTCCGTTTCATCTTCACTGATAAGGGTAATTTGTTACAACAAAATATCCCACTAACCCCGAGTGGGGTGCTTCCAGGGAGATCGACCAAGCTTACTCAAAATATCAGGTAGAGGTGTGTAATCTTCCACAATCCCCATCCGCTACTTGGATCCGGGCCGGGGCCCCATACATAGCTAGGTCTTGAGTAGACCTTTTCGCATGGCATTGAGAAAGAAACGAATTAGGGAATAAACCCTCCAATTTCTTTCTCAATGTAGGGGACAAAACTCCATTTATCGCTAGAGCATGGCGAAGTGGAAGTAAGACTGGAGCGATAAAGAACACCTGTCTTATATACGTGTTTTCCATGTCGTTCCAGCTAGCATAACTCAACCTCTCAAAATTGGAAACTATACCTATTTGGAAGGTGCAGGAGCTCAAGAGTCTGTGTGGAGATCAATGTTAACACAACTCTCCCGTCCACCATCCCAGTGGTGGTTGATGGAGAACGAACAAGCTTTGTAGAAGTAGAATACTCTTGGAAGCCTACGAAGTGTACAAAGTGGAGTGTTTTTGGCCACAGCTCCTCAACTTGCCCCAAGAATAAACCCAGCAAGAAAGGGACTGTGAAAGCTTTCAAAGCAGCCAACGCGGAGAAGCCAGGGTCAAGCAAGAATGTGGAGGAGGAAGGTTGGGAGATAGCTAAGGGAAAGCACACTTTCAGAAGTAAGCACAGCCAAGAGGCTAGGGGGGAGAATAGCACCAATGATATTGATAGCACTGAACAGCTAGACAAGGGGGAGCATAGACCAGGGGAGGAATAAGTAAAAAGTGTAACTCAAACTCAAGTAAGTGAGGCTAGGAGTGCTAGTATAGCTCCATCTCGTGAGGAGAGAAACAAACAAACTACTCAGGTAGCTCAGAGTCACTCGAGTAGTTTGATAAAAGAGAGAGGGGAACCCCATGCTAAGGAGCAGCCTCGACATACCGAAACAACATGGTGGGATTCGCATCCCGGGTAACAACTCGTTCTCAGCCCTGCAGGGTCTAGAAGGATATAAGTCAAGTGTTGGAAACAAGCCTCGCCAAAGTGCTTTGCATGGAAGTGGAGCTTTTGTTGGAAAAAAAAACCAACTGGTTCTCAATGACTAGCTTCGGATGTTGGAATATAATGGGTTTTAATAACCCAGTGAAACAAAGAGAAATTCAGGAGCTTATGCATAATAGAAAGTTATGTGTAATGGGAGTAGTTGAAACTAAGGTAGCTGATCAGAATAAGCAAGTTATTCACTCTACTTTGTTTCGAGATTGGAGTGTTGTTGATAACAATGACTTAGTGTAGGGAGGTCGCATTTGGCTTGCATGGAACCAAAAAATCCTTACCATCAATGTCTTGTCTAGGAGCAAGCAAGCAGTGTTTTTGCATGTAACCAACCAGAAGAATGAAGAGTTTATTCTAACTGTGGTGTATGGTAGCAATGATGGGGTAGTGAGAATGACTTTTTGGTGGGAGTTAATTAGTTTTGCTTCCACAAACTCTCTGCCTTTTTTTTTTTCAGTTCTTGGTGACTTTAACGCCATTCTGAATTCTCAAGAAAAGGTGGGAGGAGCGGAAGTGCAACCTGCAGATCTCATTGACTTACTCAATATGGTTCACCAGACTGGCTTATTTGATTGCACTTAAAAAGGCAGCTATTTAACTTGGAGTAACAACCAACAGGGTTCATTCAGGGAGGATCTAAAAAAAGCTTGACAGAATATTAATCAACAGCTTATGGTTGAATCAATTCCCCAATTCAGAAGCTGACTTCTTAAACCCGGGAATCTCAGATCATAGCCCCATGGTATTTGATATTTTTGATGCATTTGATTCGGGTCCTAAACCATTCAGGTTCTATAATCATTGGGCAGAGGAGGAAGGCTTCATGCAAGTAGTGAGAGATGCGTGGAGCATTCAGGTAAGAGGTAATGCGATGTACATCTTTGTTTCTAAACTAAAGCATGTGAAAGCAGGCCTTAGAGAATGGAGGAAGGTGAAAGCTTCAACAAAAACCCAAGTTGTTTTAGCTAAGCAAGATCTAGACAGACTCCAGGCAGCAATCCAAATTGATCCGGTGAACACAGAAATCATTAGAGAAGAGAGAAATGCTGTACGTACTTATGCTAAAGCAGCCAAGGCTGTAGAAGCTGAAGTTAGAACCAAATCAAGAGCTACTTGGCTTGATAAGGGGGATGAAAATGATGCTTACTTCTATGCCTTCCTCAAGGATAAAAAAAACATGAACAAGATATATTGCATATATAATGAGCAAGGCCAGATAATTTAAGAATGTGACCAAATTGCAGATGAGTGTGTCTCTTACTTTGGAAACCTCTTTGGCAAGGAACCTAAGCTCAACTATGATCCCTCCATTGTTGAGGGGATTTCGTTTGATAATGTGCTTGATGAAGCTACCAGGGAAGAGTTGCAGAAGGATGTTACCAGAAATGAAATCACTGAAGCTTTCTCTTGTATTGGCTCGGACAAAGCCCCAGGTCCGGATGGGTTCTCCTCCTTCTTCTTCAAGGTATGCTGGCGCATAGTGGGAGATTACTTTGTTAAAGCAATCACGAATTTATTCAGAAGCAGAAAGCTCCTAGGAGAGGTAAATGCTACTTTGGTGACTTTGGTCCCAAAAATGACTAATGCATCATCTTAAAGTGATTTCTGGCCAATTGCATGTTGTAATGTCCTATACAAATGTGTCACAAAGATCCTCACAAACAGATTGAAGGAGATTCTTCCTATCTTGGTGAGCAACAATCAATCAGCATTTATAAAGGGCAGGTACATACAAGATAACATCATGCTAGCTCACGAGGTGGTTCGGAATTCTCATAGAAACACCACCCCTCCTAGATGCACAGCGAAGATCGACCTAAGGAAGGCCTATGACATGGTGAGTTGGGATGCCCTAATTCACACCTTGCACAAGATGAAATTCCCTCAGCTGTTCATTGATTGGGTCAGTGAGTGCATTAGCGCAATTTTCCTTCCTCATCAACGGCTCCCCAAAGGGTTATGTCAAAGGAAAGAGAGGTATAAGGCAAGGATGTCCCATCTCCCCCTACTTGTTTATACTGGTAATGGAGATCCTTAATCAGATCTTGAAGAATAAAGTAAGAGATGGCGCATATAAACTACACTACAAATGCAAGGATCCACAAGTAACCCACTTATGTTTTGCTGATGACCTCCTAGCTTTCTTCCATGGTGATGCTTCATCTGCACAAGGATTAATGGAAGCATTAGTTCTATTTAAAAGGTGCACGGGACTAGAGGTGAACTGCAACAAGAGCATGGTTTTTTATGCTGGAGTAGATAATGCTACCAAAAATCTGATTTTTTACACTATCTCTTTTAGTGAAGGAAGCCTCCCAGTGAAATATTGGGGCTTACCTCTCACCTCTTCCCGATTGTCTTATGAGAATTGCCTGCCTCTGATTGATAAAGTGGTTAAGAGAGTGAACTCTTGGAAGAACAGATACCTTTCCTATGCAGGGAGAGTCGTTCTTATTAAGGCGGTCCTAACAAGCATGCAGATCTATTGGACTACCTCTTTTATCCTCCCCAAATCAGTGATAGATGAGCTAAATGCAATTTGCAGGAAGTTCTTATGGTCGGGGACTGACTTGAGCTCCAAAGTTCCTCTTGTAAGTTGGAAAACAGTTTGCCATCCATACAAAGAAGGGGGTCTTGCTATCAGGAATATAGAAACAAGCAACAAAGCGGTTTACTTTCGACACATCTGGAGTTTAGAGACTAAGCCAGACAATTTATGGGTTCAATGGGTGAATAGAAACCTTATTAAAGAAAGAAACTTCTGGACCATTCCTATTCCAGCAGATTCTTCATGGTGTTGGCGTAAAGTACTTGAATGTAGAAGTTTGGCATCAAACCTCTTTCTCAATCTGATTGGCAATGGAAATAATGTCTCCTTTTGGAGAGACCCTTGGCATCCTCTTGGAGTTCTAATTGAAAGATTTCCCCTAGAACTACAGTATGACTCGACCCTCCATCTCCACAACAATTATGTTTCTGGATTTAGAGTCTCCCGCACCAGCTGCCATAACTGAACCCCAATGATCACGAACTAGTGCTCCAAAACTGGAGCTTCCCGCTGTTATAGAGCCATCCGAATTGACCATTAGTTGCCCAGGCTCAGGTTTCTTCCAAGCATATTTCTTTGGCTGCCTAATCACATACTCCACGTTTGCATTCCAACTCGCCAAGAACGATTTAATACTCCCTGTGTCGTCAGTTTTCAAATCGATGAAAGCAAGCTTCTTGTTCACCAAATTGAGAATTTGACGATACAGTTCTTGCTGGTATAGAATCTTTCCTTGGTGATTTCTACTGTTTCTCTCCCCCCAAACACAGTAAAAGAGAGCATTAAAGAAAAGTTTGCGGACAACTGCAATTGGGTCATTCCCTCTTATATGCTCGTAGCACCATTTGATTTCCTCGTTCCAAGGCTGGGCCGTGTGGCTGAATTGCATATCTGATAATAACCAATTCCACACCGCTCTAGCATAGAAACACTCGAAGAACATGTGCTCCTCGCACTCCTCTTCTGTGTAGCAAAGAACACAAATAGAATCTTGTCGAATCCACCATTGGACGAGTTTATTCTGAGTTTTCAATGCTCTTCTCAAGGCCATCCTGGTTATGAAGCTATGCTTTGGTATACAGTTTGAGAACCATACAAGTCTTGCCCAAGGGGTTTGGTTTCCAACTTGTCTTATGGCATTGTATGTTTCCTTGAGCGTATACACCCCCGACACACTTGCTGTCCGGACCTTGGTGTCCTCAAAACCTGGAGATATAGCAACTTCTTGGAGTTTATCAAGCACTGCAGCCATATGCACGTTCATACTACTAGGGACGCTCCATTGATTGTCTCTGATGATGGAATCTACTCTTGCTTGCTTATGAAACAGGGAGTTATACCTGAGATGGTGAGGAAAACTGTTGAGTAGAACTCCATTTGGATGCCAGGGATCTTGCCACAATAGCGTACTTCTACCATCACTAATGATATGTTTAAATAACTTGGCAGCTGCTGGTCTCTCTTTTAGTATGCTTCGCCAACACCACGAACAATCCTGTGGCACCTCTAGGGACCCGAAATTCTGATCTCTAAAAAAAAATTGCGTTTCACCCATTGTGAACATAGGTTGTTATTGTTTGTTAAAACAGTCCATATGTGTCTCATATTAGCCGCTGAGTTACAAACCCGCAAATCCCTTATGCCCAATCCACCCTCCAAGAATGGATAACAAATATTACTCCACGCAACCATGGCCTTTTTATTTTTCTCCGCATCCACACCACTCCATCAAAATTGAGAGCAGATACCTTGGATTTTATTTAGCACTGCAATAGGAAGAGCGAACGCCGAGGTCCAATAAACTTGCATGCTATTTAGAACCACCCTTATGAGAAGAGCCCTCCCTGCATATGACAAAAACCGTCCTTTCCAAGACGAGACTCTCTTCTCGACTTAATTAAAGGCAGGCAATCATCATATTTAAGTCTTGAAGTTACTAAAGGCAAACCCAGGTATTTCACTGGTAAGGTTCCCACATTAAAGTTCAAGATTTCTGCAATTCGAGTTTGAGTGTATAGATTCATACCCGCCACAAATAGCACGCTCTTTTGAAAGTTCACATGCAGTCCTGTAGCTTTACCAAATAGGTGGATAGTGTCTGCCAATGCTTTAGCTGATTCCTCATCTCCTCTAAAAAATGCTATAAGATCATCTGCGAAGCATAGATGAGTTATCTTTGGATCTCCACATATGTAGTGCAACCCGTACTCATTTTGTTCTCATTTTTTGCTGATAATTGCATTCAACACCTCCATCACTAGAATAAATAAGTAGGGAGACATAGGGCAGCCTTGTCGCACCCCTCTAGTACCTCTGATATAACCCTTCATAGCACCATTGAGGTTTATGGGAAATAGGATTGATTGGTTGATGCAGATCACGAACCATTGGAATTTAGATCGGGGTCAGATCGCCTTCGGCTAGGGACGGGAACCAGAGAAACTAGTTTAGTCGTGCTGGTTTGACAGAGGAAAGGTGGGATGCTCTTCGCTCGTTCGAACCTCCTTCCCCTTACCACTTTCGGACAAGGAAAGTCCCGTAATTTCCTTATTCAGCTACAACTCTCCTCCTTCCACGCACGGACAAGGATCGGTTGTTGAAACAAACCTTTTCATCTAGCAACAAATCTTGTTTTTTTATATTTGAGGTAAGCCCCGTCAGTAAAGCAATACTTTAAAGGGAACCCTCCCCTTCTCATCAAGCTGCGGCTACTAGCTCAAGTGCAGGTGAAACTACGTTGACTGCATATGCTTATGTCGGTCAACTGTTGTAAAATGTCGGTGAAGAATAGGTTTCCCCGGGTCGAGACACTATCCGTCAAGACAGCACTCTCAATCATTCATACGAGCATGGCTTGTAGGGGAGGCAGAATTGCCATATAGAAGGGGGCGGTTTTTTTGCCTAAAGACCTTTTCCAACCGCTTCAAAAATGATCATACTTTAGGAAAGAAGGGATTTTTTGCTTAAAAATACGCGATAGACGCAATACAAGCAGTTCGCTACACGGTTTGCATCTTCGCATGCGCTCGAAGGATATATGAGTTTGACGAAGAGTTGGTACCAGGAGAAAGCAGTCCATCGTACTGAACTTAGTTGAGTACCTTAAGAAGAGCCAATCTAATCCATTCTTCTCTTTCCTAATCTTTAGGAAACCTTTTGAAACTCAAAGCTAGTTAAGGAAGTTAAAGGGAAGTCCTAAAAGAAGGAAAGAATCTCAATTAGGCAGGTAGCAACGTCCATAGGTAAAGCACACTTCCTTAAGGGCTAAGAGTCTAGGTAAGGCCCTCTGCTTACAGTTAGTCAGGAATATTATCAAGAAGAGAAGGTGTTCGCAAAGACAAGGCTCAACTCCAAGTGCATTAAGGAGAAGTGAAAGGGAAGTCATAAAGGTAAGACTTTCTATCTCTATCCTCAGCTCTTCCCCTAGCAGCCAGATAGAATGGGTTATAATCCATCCTATCGTGCTATAACACTAAAGTCGGAAGAAAGTGACCATCTAATCTGTTCTAATCTATCCTAATCTATTCTTACCTTCAAGAAGCCTTGTTTGAGAGCCCTAAGAGGAAGATCAAAAAGTTCCTTAATGTGCGTAGCGGAGATGCAAGGAGGTTGGCTTAGTCTTATTCAGGAAAGAGACAGTCTCAGACTAGCACTCACAAACAAGGAGCTGTGAGTCCTTATGCCACTAACAGAACAGTAAGGAAAGGAATTCAAACCTAAAGGAGATACTCTCTAGCAACTATTACTATTAGCCGTTACGCGAGTCCCTCTTGCTAGGAGAGACTTCGCTTCACTATCCTTTATGAACCCTTGGAAGAACAACCAGTGAGGTAAGGAAGTGAAAGGGCATTCCTAGCCCTAAGATCTCTTTCTTTCTATTCTACCGAGAAATACCTTAAAGATCCAATTTACAACACGCAAAAGCCCCTTACGAGACTTCGAAGACTCGCTGACGATCATCTTTCGTGGGGTATTCATGTGATTCTTCTGGTTCATGTTGTCATAGGGGCATTCCCCCCTTTTCACAGCAGCTTTCCCGAAAGGAAGAGATCGGAGAATCGGTTTCGGTTGATGGGAGAGGGAGAGCGGAGAAAACCGCGGATAAGCGCGCAGCGGATAAGTGCATCGGTTCTTGTTATCGGTTGCCGCTCTTCTTCTCTCCTAGGTAGAAGACTAAGGGATTCTTTCAACAAGCGGAAATTAGCTCCTTCATGCGCCTAGCAGACAGATAGAATACATTCTTACCTGTTCTAGCTTATTACCCTCAAGTAGGAGGAAGGAGAGAAAATACATATAAGACAAAAAGACGGGTTTCATACAAGATTCTACTTTTATCTTACTTCACGGAGGGAGATCTGTCTTTAGGGCAAAAATCCCCGGTTTCCTAGCTCGATAAGGAATTCTTAAACCCGGCATTCCTTCCTATCCTAAACCTAAAGTGAGGACGCCTCCCCTTAGTTCTGTCTTTCTGGGCTTCTAGACGAATAGCGTAGTAAAGCAAGAAATGAGATTGTCATTTTGTTTATTATTGAACTTATGAGCGTAAGGGATCCCCCTGCCTCACCGGATGAGGGGAGCCCGACTGGTAACTCCTTCATTCACTGTTAGGTAGTATCCCTTCTTATATGCACTACTTCCTATTTGATTGTAATTTATGTTCTTACTTGAAGGTTGGTCGTAGATCAGAGCACTAGCCTTAGAGAACTCCCAACACAGTAAGGAAATAAAACCAGGATATACCGCAAGATAGGCTAAAATACTACCGGAAGATAAGCCGATCAGAGCGGAAGATGAGCCATTAAAAAAAAGAAGAGATGTTGTAGTACAGTTTACCTCAATAAAAAGAGAAAAAAGAAGCTCATTACCGATCTTCCGCACAGAGGTAAAGTAATAGAATTTCAAGGTAGATGCTCGAACCAGAACAACTGGAACTACACCCAGCTCTAGAATTGCTGCTACTTCTGGTTGGTGCTCTGATGCTGGTCATGATTCGATAGAATAAACTGCTTACTCGGAGGCCTTCAGCTCTGCTACTAACTTATTTAGTAGCTCTCCTTATGGTGTTCAGTGGCTCCGTACACCCTTGCTCTTTCTCCCGCCCTTGTTCCTGTAACGGGTTGTGCTCCCGTGACTCTCTGCGCCTAGGTTGGTTATAAGCCCGGAGATCGAATCAGATTCTTCCCCTTTATTAGGTATTATATTCTCGTGCCAACCATAGGAAGATATCACAAGCTCACCTCATCTTGGATCGGATTGGATCAATAGCTTTGTGCTGATCTACGAACGACCCTTCTATTTGTATTTGATTTCTACTTTTTCAAGTTCAGGAACGAGCCTCTCTTCCCTTGCTCCGGTGGATGGAGTTGATCTTAGGCTTTCGCGTATGGACTGGCGCGATAGATCTTTCTTCGACCGAAGACCTGACCGAGGGAGATTGAATGAGCTACCCTTACGTAGATAGATCGATTGAACCACTCCTGCTTGTGATCGAGTCTGGCGATAGAGTCATGCCTGGCATAAGTACTCTATTGGAGAAAAGGCAAATCTGTCCCCCATATGCCCTTCGTTCTCCTGTCGTATGGATGTCTGTTTTCCCTCCAAAGTCCCTTCAATGCTGTCGCATTGTTGCCCCTTTCGGTATGGTCCTACCGTTTTATTCAGGCCTTTCCTTATGCAATGCACCGATGGTTTCATGATTCGGGTTGCTCCTTGAGTTCCATGTTTGCGAGCGTCAAAGCACCTAACCATACCTACACTATGCACTCCGCCGGTAAGCAGCCCGGACATGAAACCACATTTGGAAGCATATGTGTGCCACTTTGGCACGAGATTTCAGCTCTACTTTCATGGTTCCACTGTTCGTCGAGATCCCTTGAGTGCTACTAAATGGCACGTATGTTGAGCTTTGCTTTCGAATGAGGAAAGAGTGAATTGCCACGTGGAAAGTCTGACTGAGCGTCCCCTCTTGTGCCCGAATCTTCTCGGCTGAATCGTTGAGTGCCACATGAGACGAAAGGTTCGATTCTTTCCCTCTTGGCTGAGTGACCTTGCTCTTCCCTCTGGACCCATATAAGTGAAGTGTAGCGCTCCGATCTCCGGCACAGATTTAGCGATAGATAAGCAGGCAGCATTGAATGAAGGTTGCTTGCTTCCTTGTGGCCGGGGAAGGCCAGGAGCGCATACACGGATCAAGTTATTGCATGACGATCCCGTCCCCGATGCCCCGAACATCGGGTTAGATTGAGATGAGCACAATCATATAAAGATAGCGGTGAGCACGCGGCTGGCCCAGTGCGATGTCTCGAGCATGATACCTGCGCTCCCTTCCTCTCATCAGATTTGAAGTAATTGCCTTAAACGGAATGAGCCGCATTTCTCATTTGTTAATTTCTAATGATCGCTGTCTTCCGGATTTCTTTGTACCATTCTGTCATCGACCTTGAAGCATCAATGTCACACTCAAGCCGAAACCCTGCTAGCTTCAGTTCTTTACGAAGTTTCTTCTAACCATTGCATTGCGGGCCGCTCCAAGCCTTTTGATTGAAATTATTAACCACCGCCCTCAAAAGTCTTTGGCTTAGCCACACGTACCGGGTCGTGATCCGGACGCGGACGAAATAATTCTTCACCCAGCAAAACTCTAGCTATTGACTTGGATGTCCTCACTCACAAGAAGGGGCCAGTCCCATTTTGATACAGAAGTATGCCCAACAAACGAAAGTTTTCACGGTCTTGTTCTTGTTGGTTTGACTATTTATTTCCATAGGCCAGGAAGGTAGTACCAAAGAAGGATCCTTTGGCATAGGGAGCGAGCCCCTACTAGGGCTGGTGGTTGGCTCGGAGTACCCCAAAGTTTCTTGTAAAAGATTCCTTCTGTACTTCTCATTCTTATGCTTCGTCGGTATGACCACTGGACTTGCCCGGCGCCGCCCTTTTTGATGATACACCTTGTGGTCTCCTATCCATTGATAGTTGTATACTCAAATCTTCCGACCTGGCTAAAGCGCTTCGCTCGTTCGGCTAGGAAAAGGATGCTCCAAAAATTGTAAGTCTTCTTCATTCGTACGGTCCAATTTCCCGCGGAGTAGTAATGACATGATCCTAGGCTTTCGTTTTTCCTTTTCCGGGGCCCCGCTTGCAGGGTATCTGCTCTTTGCTCGCTTCGTACACCCAGAGCTACTCGCTGCGCTATCGCTCCGTTCACTCCCTCTGGGGATTCTATCTCGTCTCATCGGTCATTGAAGGAAAACTATCGATATAAGCATTATCAACAGCAAATTCAACTTAAGACGTTGATGGTTTTGTTTACAAGTAGCGAAAAAATAAAAGCATTATCATTATCAACAGCAAATGCCATACACCTGTAATTAACCGCATAGACGGTGGAAGGTGAAGAGGTCGAGTCAGAGGTAACGGTTGAACGCTAAGCTGCTTCTCAACTCTTAGATTCTTTTTATGTTATGTTCTGGACAGAAATCTGCATGTTATGCACCCACAGCATACATTAAAGTAAAAAGTAGCGATTTGAAGCTTGATACACAGGCAATGAAACAATGCATTGAATTTGACTGAAGCAGCCAAATTCTTGAAAACCATTGTTGGAAACGGAGAGAACACCTTATTCTGGCATGACTCTTGGCACCCGGATGGAATACTTCTCAATCGATTCCCTCAACAACTTCAATACAACTCGACTCTCCACAAGAAGGCCAAAATATCAGCTATTATCCAGAATGGGGACTGGAGTGTTGGCTCTTATATTACAAATGCGATCCCAGATATAGTAGCAAGGTTGAAAGAAGTTCCAATCTCACAAGGATTCGAAGATACTCCTATATGGACAGCGGAAGGGAATGGAGACTATATGATAAAGTCTACCTATAATGCCATGAGACATGTAAGTCCTCGTAATGATTGGGCAAGTCTGGTTTGGTTCCCGAACAACATCCCCAAGCATAGCTTCATCACTTGGCTTGCTATGAGGAATGCTTTGAAAACCATGGATAAACTAGTGGCTTGGGGAAAGCGCAACACAAATTTTTGTGAATTTTGTTATGCCGAGGTAGAGACCATAAGCCATTTATTTTTCGAATGCCACACGCCACGTGCAATCTGGAATTTCATCCTCACTGATCTTCAATTGAATCACAATATTCTTCCTTGGCAAGAAGAGGTGAAGTGGTGTATTGATAAGTTCAAAGGCAAAAACCCAATGTCCATAATTCGGAAACTTGCCTTTAACGCCTTTATCTATTGCATATGGGAAGAAAGGAACGCAAGGCTCTACAAGGGTACATGGAAGTTTGACTACGAGGTGTATACAAGAATCAAGACTCTTGTGCGCAAAAAGAGCTCATGCGTTAAGTTTAAAACAGAGGATACAGCTGAAGCAAGGAGCTTCCTTACGGCATGGGACTGCAGGGTGGAGTTCTTCCACTGAGAGCAAAAAATCTGTAGGTGGATGAAGCCACCGAGTGGATTTCACATGATTCATTCTGATGGTTCTTTAGCGGATAGTGTGGGCGGATATGGTGCTATCATCAGATACTCGGAAGATGAAGCTTTGATTGCCGCAACTGGGTCATCTCACCACTCCTCTATTAATGTCATCGAGCTGGAAGGTGTGGAGTTGGGAATGAATCTAGCTGAGAAGTAAAACTTGAGCAGAGTTCTCGTGGGGACTGATTCAAAGAACTGTGTTCGATATATAAAAAACAGAGTTCAGCCTCGCTATTCCCACTGCTTCGAAATCTTACTCTTCACAGGTGGTGCTACTAAAAGCTGGGGAAGCCTCTAAATGTGCAACCTTACTTTGCTCAGCTAGTGCTACTCTTTCTTTTGGCCTGATCTCGTAAAGAAAGGAAGGCTCATGAATGACCAATCCCTGGAGAAAGACTATGATTCTGCTTCTGTCTGATCGTACTAGGCCATTAAGGTATCACTACTTACTATGTAATTGTATCCCCAATGAAATCCTATGCATTGAGATAGCAGGTTGGATCATCATCAAAAATATTGCTACCACTGTTAGGAATGAGGAACTTGAAGTCAGGCAAAAGTCCAGAATGATCAAGATGGCAGCTGGGGATAGCAACAGTGATTACTTCCATAAGTCTCTGCTGAATAGGATAAATACAAACAAGATTCTTACCATTTATGACAGACAAGGGCAGAAACTTGAAGAAGAGGAGCACATTGAAAGGTAATATATCAGCTACTACACAGAAATGTGGGGTAAAGAAAATGACACTCCTTAGAACCCCCTTGCTCTGGATGATCTGGATTTCCCACATTACATTCTTGAAGAAGAGGCAGGCCAATTTACAATAAAGGTTAGCAGAAATTCTATTGTGGAGGCCTTAGCTGATATTGACAATGATAAAAGCCGAGGGACTGATGGGTTTAACTCCTACTTCTTCAACGCCACTTGGAGCATCATTGGAGACACATTTTTGAGAGCTATTGTCAACTTCTTCAATACGGGAAGGCTGCTAGGAGAGGTAAACACAACTGCCATTACTATGGTTCCTAAAGTATCTAACCCTTCCTCCTTCAATGACTACAGGCCTATTATAGCCTGTTGCAATGTTACCTACAAGGTGATTACCAAGATTATCACAAGCAGGCTCAAGGAGGTGGTCCATAAACAAAGTAGCAAAAATCATAAGAGAAGAAAGAAAAAGACAGGGTTCACCAGGTTCTACCACTGCAGGGCCCAATCATACTCAAAAGAAGAGTTTGATCCTGGCTCAGAACGAACGCTAGCTATATGCTTAACACATGCAAGTCGAACGTTGTTTTCGGGGAGCTGGGCAGAAGGAAAAGAGGCTCCTAGCTAAAGGTAGCTTGTCTCGCTGGCAGGGGTGAGCTTTCTCACTATACAATTACCACTACGAACGAAGGACCAACGACGACCTTGGAGGAGAAGGAGAAGGAGGAGGAGAGAGGCTTTCTTTTCTATAGAAGGTGAAGAATCTCACTATGGTGTATCTTGAGCTTTTACAGGCGGCCGCAGACTTTGCTCCCTGCGCGGCAGAAGCATTATCGGCGATAGGCGAAACCGCCCAACAGGCGCTACCCGTCGACAGGGAAATTGCTGAGTTAAATAACCGTATCCTAAAAGGAACGGAGGAGTATCTACATTCCAAACTCTTGGAAAGGGAGATGTTTGCAGAACAAGAAGAACTTGCAACATTCCTTAGGAAACTGCACTGGCTGAATCAGCAATATTCTTGATTCTTAAGGTCGTATAGACCTTAAGAATCAAGAATATAGATACTCGCTCGAGATGTTAGAAGACTGCAGACAGGTTACAGGCAAGGAGCGAGAGATGTAATCTCTTTCCCTTGCTTTCCGAAGGGGAGTGAGAGGAGACACCCCATTGATTTGGATTCCAGCCGAGAAGACTAGTCAAAGGAAGGGTCGAGAATGTCATATATATCAGGAGCTAGATCAGTTTCCGATGAACAAGTAAGAATTGCCTCAACCAAAATGGATGGAATTGGACCTAAAAAAGCCATTCAGGTGCGTTATAGATTAGGTATCAGTGGCAACATAAAGATCAAAGAGTTAACTAAGTATCAGATCGACCAAATTGAACAAATAATAGGTCAAGATCATGTTGTTCATTGGGAATTAAAGAGGGGAAAACGAGCAGACATCGAACGATTAATTTCTATTTCTCGTTATCGTGGAATTCGTCATCAAGATGGATCGCCCTTACGCGGTCAACGAACTCATACTAATGCACAGACTTGTCGCAAGCAAATTAGGAAATGAAAGAAGGCTACCGAAAGCCCTTGGTACTTGTCTGATCAATCACACTGATAGCTTCAATAGTTCCAAATTCAATTGGGTGTAGTTTTTTTTTTTCTGGGTCTTTCACCGGTAACTCATCAAGTATACGTATAGTAGGCCTCCTTCGCCAATTTTTGCATTCCGTTCCGTCAGGCTCGGCTTGGTCCTAGAAGCGACTGCTTCCGCCTCTCTAGGCTTCGCTATCGCTCATGACTGGTATTTTGATCTCTCTATGTTATATAGTGGTTGGCCTTCTAGAAGCTTCGCCAGAAGCGACTAGTCGCTTCCCGAATGCCTCTGCACTATACTATGGTCTTTCCAATGCCTCCTTCCTGGCCTTGCCACCAACGTACGCTACTAGGAGAGTAAGCAAGCTACCTTGCTTGCATTCTAGAAATGGTAGCTTCCGCGCCCTTCCTGCCTGCAGAAATTTGAATGATCGTGACAGCTCTTCAAATCCTATTCAGTCTGATGAGATATGTCACAGAAACAAAGTTCTTCCGTTCTGTCTCTGTTTTATTTTAGGATTCCGAGGATGAGCCGGCCGATCCTAACATCTTTTTCTGAGGAGCCGGACGACGAAGCCTCCTCCTCAGAAAAAGATGTCTCCGACGCGACTCTCCCGGCCCACTTTTTCTATTTTTGTGCGGGTTCGGTCAGGAGGGACAAAAGAGAGATGCTTTCTATCAGTCCAAAGCAGATACCGCCCCCCATGCTCCCACGGTCCGCTTACCGAGGAATAGAAAGGGAGGACCCGGGGCTAGAGCAAGTTGGGTTGGGGTATAGAGCCGTAAGCGCGGTGGGGGATGACAGAGGACGTGCTCGTACGGTTCATAGCAGGGGTATGATAAAGTCGTTGTTGGGAACTTTAACTCCTCTATATTCGAAATATGCCTCTCTAGGAGCATTACGATCTGCAGCTCAAATGGTCCCTTATGAAGTCTCTATTGGTCTTATTCTTATTGTGCGCCTTGTGAGCGCGTTTGGATCCGCGAAGGCAATCGCTCGGATGTTCCCCTAACCCAACCCGGGAACGGACCGGAGGGAACCGCAGCATGGGGAATGTCCGCGTCTCGTCGCAAGGCTCATTTTGAGTTTTGGTTCATAGGGCGGGCAGTGCAGTCCGGGGCACAAGGGTCCTGGTACTATCCAGGTGCGAAGAACCCCGGAGGTGACTGCAATGAGCAGAAATCTCACTCACAGGCCTAAACGACGAGCAAACACTCGAACGTGAGAGCAAGGGATCACCCAACGAATGGACAAGCTCCAAGGAGGGAGGCAAAAACAATGCTTTCAGAGCAGTGGCGGTCCGAATCTTATCTGAACTGCGATAATAACAGACGGAACCTGAACAAGCAACGGATGAGCGTACTGCCGCGAAAGCCGTTGCTTGTTCTTTGAGCCGTATCTTGCTGGGGGGCATTCTCCACACGGGACGGGGCCAAGCCCAGAATGTATGGGTGACAGATCGGCCATAGGAGTACTCCGGGATATACACCAGGGCAACTAATGTCGAGCATACGACGATGCCGCCCGTTTTCATTTCGTGGAAGTCCCCGGCAGAGGAAAGGGCTGTAGGTGATGGCGCGTTCTGCTTCTTATCTAGAGAGGGGCGCTTAAATCGTTCCTATTGGGTCGTGCGTGGCAGCTGGTATAGATGAATAAAGGCGGGCCGCTTGAACGGGACCTATCTCCTATTATCTTACTTACTTAATAGGCGGCAAAGCTTAATAGGAAAAGGGGGGCCGAGCTGACTGATGAGTGCCTTTTTTTGCCTTTAGAAAAAGGCTCTCATGTGGAGCTAACATGGCTGGCTACAAGTATAGCCAAATCAAAATGAGACGGGACGGACGGTCAGAGGCCGCAGCGGGACTACCATAGAAAGCCCGCCCCCGCTAGCTAACATATATATCTATTTTCGGATAGCAGTAGTCTCTATTAGAATCTCTTCCTCTTCCCGACCAGGCCAGGCCGAATCGGGCCACCATTTGGGATGGGAATGGCTCAGCCCACATGCATTATTTGATGAAAGCACTCCAGTCCAGTCGCCTCCTCGAAGTGGCTTGTCAACCACCGGACGGACCGTAGCTCCTCACCAAATGCCCTTCGGGGCAACACAGCACATGAGTAGTTCGCTCCAGGACCCCATCCCAGCGTAGAAAACTCCAGTGCGCTCCTGCGCCCCGGGGGCCAGAACAACCCTGCAAACGTAGGATGCTGCCTAGACTACACCTATCAAGTTTGCTCCTACGTTTGCAGGATGCCGGCCGAGATGGAGCTGGGAGCCAACCTAGACTTTCCTTGGGCTTGCCTTGCCCCAACATCTAAATAAAGGGCGGGCGCCGAAAAGGCCCAGCCTCTAAAAGAAAGCTTTGCTTGGTAGGCGCTGCCTACTCACTCGGACAATGCTCTGAACACGAAAGTTTGCAGTTCCGCCCCCTTCTCCCATGCTGAGTCACAGGCAGCGCCTCGGAAAGCACGGACGAGCCACATGCAGGGAAACTTGCACGTGTGGTTCTGGCCGGGGACCCCGGTATACTGTACTAATATGTGTAGGTCCCCGTAATTCGAGTGAGATTGTCATGGCGCAAAAGCAGATATGGTCCGGTATTCCCTTGTTCCCCGTATTGGTTATGTTCCTTATTTCTCGTCTAGCAGAAACTAATCGAGCTCCGTCTGATCTCCCAGAAGCGGAAGCTGAATCAGTTGCAGGCTATAATGTAGAATATGCGCGGGATGCGATCCTTAATAGTTCACTGTTGGCGGAAGCCAATGTCCCGGGGTCCCGGGGACTCATTCTGACTGAAACAAGGGGTGGGTCTTTACCAACTTCTCAATCCCTGATTTTAGGGAACAAGCAACGGCTTTCGCGGTAGTACGCTCATCCGTTGCGCTAACGCGCATACGTTTTCTTGCTTGACTACACTACATGTGACTTAAAGCGGAACGGAACTCGAAACAGTCAGCGCTCCTGCGCGAGGAGGCTTTTTGGCTGAGCCGTATCTTGCTGGGCAGGGCACTCTTCATTCTTCATTCGAAACTAATGAATGTCGGGTCTGGGGTTTCTGCCTTGTTATAAAAAAGGGGAGTTGGGTAAAGCAAACTCCCTCCTTGGACGAGCACGGGGCTTAGTCAAGTAGAACCGGGTTGCGCTGCTGGATGCTCCGATCGAAAACAAATCTGTGGGGCCATGCCGGTACGACAGAATATGCGTTAGAAAGGTCAATCCCTCCCCTACGAAAAATAAAAACCGGGCCGAACAACTTTATAAAAAATAAAAAAGCAGCCCGCCCGCTTCCATAGAACAATATCGTGGCAACGTAGACCTAAGTGGTCATATTGGATCCTTGGGAACCATCACAAGTACGGCCGGCCAATATTCGAACGAGAATGCCGTGTCGTCCAGCGGAGCCTAGAAGAAGGTGACTCGCGCAGACAGCTGACTCCTTTTCAATAGAAAGGAATAACCAAACCAACCCAGCTGGCTGGTCAATCTCAGAGATCTTATCGGCCGGCAAACCGGAGACGGACGACCACGGTCCCGACCTTACCAGCACCAGAGGTTTACTAATCAATGAACCCCCGAACTTTATTTTCTGACAAAGTCAACCAACCAAGAAAACGTATGCGCGTTAGCGCAAGGGCTTTCGCGGTAGTACGCTCATCCGTTGCTTGTTTGATAGGGGCGCAGGAGCGCACTGGAGTTTTCTACGCTGGCTGTTATGTTAGTTGTAGCGCGCTAGCGCGCCTTCTCTCACTTCGGAAAGATTTAGCAGTATTTTATTATGATGACCTGGTCGAGAGAGTACGATACATCGGTGTAAAAGATTGAGTGGAATCTGTGAGGTTGGTTATAGTAAGGCCTGGCCTGAAGTCCGCGGCTTACGAAAAGGTAAGCGGTTAGGTTTACTTGGCCCCCATTTATTTTTTCTGAATCTGAATCTAATTCCATTTTGATTCTCCGCGGGATCTCTGTTTCCCAGCCACTAAGGTTCCGTTCGGTCCTCTTCCCCATGGTATGGTATATGAACTTGAGAGCAGAGCAGGAAGTTCTAGCATAAGAAATCCTTCTATTCCAATAGGCCGAGTGAACTGCATGTGTCCTGCTAGAGGAATAAGGATAAGGGAAGTCCGCGGGAGCGGCTGTCGGTATTGGAAACGTCCTTAGTTCCTCGATTCATTCCGTGGCGCGAAATCCATCATTGGCTAAACAATCATTTTTTTTTCATTGGTTTGCTTTGTTTGGTTCCAATAAAAAAAGAATACCAAAACCTAGTTCACTCTCTATAAAACCCCTTAAAAAGGTAATCGGCCAAGAATAGTGACTGAGGAGTAGGCCAGGGGATGGCTTGGTAAGCAAGCAACCTGTTATTTTGGCGAAAACTCTCATCTTCTCTTCTTTCTTTTTATGTTTAGTTCCAGTGAATCTGACTGTTTTTGTTATACATTGATAGTATTGATTTTCTATTTGTTGGAGCCACTTCATGGAAAAGATTGTGTATTTGGGATCTTTGTTTCTCTATGTTACTTGACTCTTTTTGAATAGACTACGGCTTAGTAAGCGAGTGGTGCTGTCTGCCATGGTAGATGCTAATGGTTTGTGGTGCAAGCAGTTGTTGTACTACTCAAATGTCTGGGGGCTGTAAAGGACTTTGACGTGCAACTCACATTCTTTTATGTTTTATAGCTACACTGTATAGCAGAAAGCCTTTTTCAGATCTTTGTATTAAATTTTAGGAAAGGGCACTTCAAATTACTTCCCAATATTTTTAGATGAGTGATACTACTAAAGTAACTCCTTTGTATAACAGTAGATATAGGTTTAATAGAATGCTCTATGTGCTAAATACTTAGCAAAAAAAATGGGCGGAGTTGGGCGAGAACTTGTTTCACTTAGAAGAAGATGCGTGTATTGTGGTTAGACGTGTTGATCTCAAGAACAAGAAACCCAATAGACCAACATCTTTATCTTTGTTCGTACTAGATTCATTATCACCATTCGAACAGGTTGCTTTTTGCTTTCAACAGTGTCCAATCCGAAGTTCAAAAATGACAACCCAAGAAAATGCACCAATCAATTAAGGTCATAAACTAAGTGGATTAACACTTGAGCAATCCGCAGCATTTTCAAAGCCTTGTACACATTAGCAGGTCTCTATGAGTACATCAAAACAAAGGAAAACTTTAGTGATAGGAGTGATGGTGGCTGGTAATTGTGGCAATGCTAAGTTGGTTGATTGCTTTATTTTTAGGTTGCACCAAGCAGGAAGCTTTTCTGGCATTAGTAGAAGGCATGGTTGGAGCTGCTGCAGGAAAAACTGTGGCTTCTCAGTGGACCGCTGAAACTGGCTGCGAAAACGAGTCTTTGGCACCATCCATTCTTAAAATTCATAAACTCTTGTTAAAGGGAGAAAAAAAAGGATGGCTATGTTGGTGAACCATTCATGTCACTATTATTTTATGTTAAATAGTGCGCATAGCACAGCCATTTCACACACCTATATATACAATGCAATCAACCTATAAATCAATAAATAAACAATTAACTAAAATATACAACTCACGGCTCTTGTGCATAAATAAAAGATTCTCCAAGTGCTGCCACGCAAAATCAGAGCAAGTAATCCGAATATATATGTAAATAAAAGAGAAGAGGAACACTTGTCGGGTTAAGCTTTGACTGAGGCACGTGCAAGCACGTTGTCCTTTTTGTGATTTCCGCCCTCTGCTAGGCCTTGACCATGGTGCTCTCAGATCTGCAGACTGTCACCTCCCAGGATACAATAGTCCTCAGCCCACTCGTACTAGCACAAGTAGTAGTAGGCAGCGAACCAACAACTTTGGATGCCCTCGGAAAATGCTAGTCAAACTTTTTTTTTTTAGAGGTCTGAAACACTAGCAGAAAGAAAGCAAGACAAGTAAAGTAGTTGCTTTTTTTTTTTTTTTTACATCGGGAGCTGTGTTCTTATTTAGAATTTCATTAAGGAGAGGGGCTCCCCTTTATCAACTAAACTCCGAGTTTATCTGTTTCTTGGGGAGAATAAAGTAAAGTGAGATTTCGAGTGACAATAAACTATGAAATGGCTGGCATCACATATCCTCTTTTCTCAGGAATTTGGTTTCCGCCTTGGAAATGGTCTTCCCCCGACCTTGTTGAACCGGCAAAATACGGCGAAGCCAACAAGCAACTCCATGAGCGCTGACGCGCGAAAGCCGTTGCTTGTTGCCTCCGCTTGCTTGAGGTTCTCTTCTTGGCTTAGTTAGCTCTTTGTCTTGTAGCTACTACCGATATGCTATGCAAGTGGTAGAAGTGGTGCTACTAATTCAGTGCTAAGCACTCAGCTCGCTCAAGGCTTGGAAGACCCTTCGCTAGCGAGGCAGCTGTTACAGAGGAAGAATAAGAGGGAGGGGGTACCAAGGAGACAAAGACAACTATGGTTGGCTTAGACCTTGCGTATACAGCTCCTCCTTTTGGTAGCTCTCTCTTCAAGCACTCTTGCCTTAATTTAATAAGGGGTAGCTCTGTTTCAAGCACTCCTTCGTGAAAGAACAACTAAAATAACTCTTCCCATTCAAGCACTACTTGTAGCTATCTATCCCTACAACTACTTATGCTATGAAAGTAATAAACTACTAAACGCAAGGAAAGCCATACAACTGCTCTATAGCTATAGCTAGAAAGCGCTCTCCTCCTATAAAGCAGCTGGAAAAGCCATACAACTGCTTATGACCTGCTACAGCGACTACTACTGCTATGCCTGCAATGAACCTGTTATGAAAACGATACACCTGCTCTACAGACCTGTGGCTCTACCATTTGTCGAGAAGAAAGAACTCGCAAGGAGAAAACGGAAGGAAGTCGCGCGACTCTCCCAATTCTTCTACCGCACTCCGGGCTTCGCCCTTCGATTACGTTCTTTCCTTCTTGTTTGACTTCTTTCTTCCCTTTGTCAACTCAGTGTGCTGGTATTGCTAAACACTTTACTAGCATTACTTGGTGTTCCATTTGTATTTCCTCTCACCGTCGCAGCTTGCGATGACGGTGAAGAAGAATTGGATCTCGAATTTAGTTGAGACTCGGCGGACGGAATGAATCAAAATTTGCCAGCACAGGAGGCCGCTCCCGATCCCGCGCATGGGCCTGATCCGGATCCCCCCATGCAGCAACAATAAATATATCATATAGCGACTCGTCTCAACTTATATGGGGCGAGTAGCCAAGATCCCGCCCTAATTTGTCAGCGGGCCGCAGAGAGATACCAGATGAAACAGGAAATCCTCCGGGAAATGAGGGACCTGGACGGACGTGGCTTCTGGCCTGCTCTAGATAGGGGGAACTTCCGGTCAGCTCTACTAGTCCTAGGGGGCCGGTCGAACCTTATGGTGAAGTTGGGGCGGATGTCATCGTCCTTCTCCAATTCTTATTGATCTGTCTACGGTTGTCTGAATATACTTATGTAAGGAAGGCTTCTCCGACAAATATCTGGGGTGACTCTTGAAACAAAGTCTTTGTCCTTATTTATTATAGGGGAGGGGTTTTGCTTTCTATCAAGGCTGATTGAATATATCAGTTTTTAAGCATGTAATGTCTCCGGATCGACCCCCTCCCACTAGATTTGGCAAATGAAGTCACGGTAAATGTAAGTAATCGGCTATGAGCGCTTTGGACTTCCTGCATCTGGTGATGGAAGTTTGCTTTAATCATAGAATTTAGGGGAGATCCGTTTTCGATCAACATTGAACCTAAGCAGAAGGAGGAATCGCCCGGGGTTCCTCCGGGGGGAACCTACGGCCCCGCCATACACTGATTGGTTGCTGAACGGTTCGCATCCTCGACCCCCGGTCTGCTCACCTAAGCGCGCCAATACTGCGCTCCGATCTCTAACTCGATAGTGAAAGAATTCCGATCAAAAAAATCCCTGAACCTACGAGCTTAACGCATGTATTACAAGGAGCACTATACACCGACTGTCCCTCTACCCGAACGAAATGGACACTATGCGAATGGTTAGAGATATAGCCGAGAGGAGGGGTATGATTAGCGCACCGGTTTGATTTGAGGGGAAGCAAGAGTTGAGTGAGGAATGGGCCCCCTGATCCTATGGTGGAAGGAGAACACTCTCCCCCAGGTGGATAGCTAAATCGCGGACCTTCCTTTCTATTCTCGGTTCACCTCCACACCGAGTAAGTAGGCGGTGGCTCCGTTACACAGTCGTTGGGGAGAGAGATAAGGCACATGCGAATTATGGGTGAACCGCACGATGCTGAGCTCCTGTCCTGAGCCGGCGAAGGCGCCCCGGGTGGCAATAGTGAGTTGCCTTTGTTGAGTCTTCATGACGGAGGAGACTAAAAGGACCCATTGGATAAAATCCATGTTCCATTGGTAAAGACTTAGGTTCTGTCATGCCTCGCTAGGAATGTGACTTAGTACCCCATTGTTAGTCCGATCGCAAGCTATCGCTTGTATAAGATAAGGATGGTGACATTCCTATTGTTCCCGATCCTATTTCGACTCTCGAAAGAGAGGAACTGTAGAGCTGGTCCGTGATTCCCGCTATCAGTAGAGTGCGTGTGCGGAGTCTGCCTATTACCGTTCCCTTTGGTTCCGAATCTCGCAAAGGCTCTCACATCACATCCCTCACGACATCAATCAAATTCACCCTCTTCGGAGCGGGCTTTCCAAAGACTTTCGAATCTTGACCGACATTCAATGTAGTGAAAATCACAACTTTTTTTTAGGCTCTTTGGTCAAGTAAGGCCTTCTCAATGTCATCTTTTTCTTATGAGATAAGCACGACGAAAAAAAAAAGAAAAGAGAAGACGATAATTATCGTCTGCATTATCGTCTGCTCTAGAAAACTACAAGCAACTACATCAACAACTTCTTCTTCTTGCCGCAAAGGATACAATCACTCTTTTCCTTTATAGCCCGCCTCGTTATTCTATTCGGATATACTATAAAGTCTGCACGTCACCTTTACCCCTTTCCGTTTAAGGGAATGAATGGGAGCTATGAGTCGACGAGAAGGTTCTATTCCCTCTGTGTCCCAATACCTTCCACTTCCCTCCGAAATAAAATGCTAATGCCAACTCTACTTTCTAGCTAATGTAGCTGAATGAGAAAGCCTCTCTGTTAGGGCTCGCCCAAGATCTAAGCGGATTGAAGTTAAGAAACGACTCCCTGCAGGCCAACGAAAGCTGTCAGTTGTGGACCTTGACTTGGAAGCTAGGGCGAACTGTCTAAGATAGTGGCCGTCCAAAAGCCAAAAGGATAAAGCGAAATCAACTTCAAGCTATGGGTGAGGTTGTCGAATAAGATCCCGCTAAATTGGCTAAGCGAACCATACTTCGGATATCGCTCGGAGCAAGGCCAGTCGCTGGATTAAGACTAAGAAACCGACCATTCCTTATCAAAGGCCCAGCAAGAGACGTCACTACGTACCTCGGCCTCAGGATGAACTCCGGTGTTGAGGCCCGAAGACTATAAATTCAACCCAACCTAAGCTAATAACAAAGTAGATTTTCAACCTACTAAGTCAACTTAAGTAATAACAACAAAGAAAGATTCAAAAAAAAATAAGACAAGGGAGAACAGAATGCCAGACGAGTAGAAAAGCCAGAGAAAGCCTAAGCCAAAATGTTGAATAGTAGGAGACGGGTATACCGTCCGGAAACTTATAGTTGTCCCTCCGTAAGTAAGTTGTTCAGTCTTTCCTTCTTATGCAACACGGCTAGAGCAGCTGTGGCCGAACCCTTGTCAAATTCAAAGGTAACAACTTATATATATATATTAACCACACTTGTATGACCGACCGGTAGGCAAGATCTACGAAGTTCTATCGGCAATCCGGTTGTATGTAGGTGGGCCGACCCCAGTAAAGGCTTCCAGCCAAAGGAAGGAATTGGACGACAGGGGAAAACGAAGTTAGACCCCGACGTCCCAATGTGTATTTTTATTCTTCGTTGTTCACAGCTTGACTCTCATTTCTGGAGCGGAAGTCACACAAGCTAAGGCTGTCGGTGGTGGTCTGGAGAAAAAAAAACGCTACACCACCAGAATATGATAAGATAAAGTCAAGCTAGCCGACTAAGACAGCATGCTACAGCTAACAGCAAGGGAAAAGGCTCAAAAAACGAAAAGTCAAGAAGTTGATCACAGGCAGGCAGCCACAGAGCTTTAGGAAGCAAGTCTAGAGACTCGAGAAGGCGGACGAGCACATCCAGAGAATAACTTAAACTAAAAAAGACGGGATAACGCTGGCAGTAAGAAAGCAGGCCATAGTGGCTATTACGAGTAAGGTAGTCCCCAGCCATTGAGATGCCGGCGCCGACTGATCGATTAAAATAACGCCAGCCTGTTAACAGATAAGAGGACTAATACTTCGAATGCCATAAAAGAGCTTGATTGAGATAGTGAGTCCATTGTTGGGAGACTCGATGAGAAGACTCATCCCTCTCTTCCCTAGGCCTCAAGTTTTAAAAAAGCTGTGAAGCTAGAAAGGATGGAATGACTTATCTTAGCTACCTATTACAATACTTACTACAGGAGAAAGAAGCAATCAAACTACTGCTAGAAAGCCGTTGCTTGTTGGCTTGAAGTATGCTGCTGGGCATATAAAATACTGTTGGGTGAGAGACTGGGCCAACTTACTGCAACATCGACTTCTTAATCTACTACTGCTGATCTGCATAATTGACTGCTTTACCTGGACCTCTATCTACTTATGCTGTTAGTGATGCAACATCCGCTTATTCAACAGAATTCCGCTGAGTCTAAAAATCTGGTCGAGAGCTTGACAAACTGCAAAACCTATGACTTGATCAAGCGGATCATCAACCGAATCCACTGCTTCATCGACTGATGGACCTGCTACCCTTGCTACTTGTGCTACTGGATTGACTTAAGTGACTACCGTGATGGATCTGGTTCTTCGACTGAATCAACAGGAGCATAGTCAACAGCTTAGCAGTCTGTAGGATTTGCTTCAATGGATGGATCAACTGCCTATGCTACTGGATTTGCTACTAATGCTGGGTTAATTGTTTAACCGATTGCATAATCAACAACAGATTCGACTAATGAATAAACTACTGAACCAATAGGTAGGTAGGCTCTTCATCTCTACCACGAGCATCGGGCTATCGATCACGCTCATCAGGCTCAGAATCTTCATCCCGAGCAGCCCTGAACAAGCAACGGATGATCTTCTAATGGCTAAGGAAGAAAGGCTCTATGTGCCCAAGTGTAACAACTTTATAAAGGAGCTATTGAAGGAGTGCCCTGAAACTCGATGGGCTGGTCACCCAGGCCAACAACGGACGTTGGCTCTCCTCGAGGCAGCATATTACTGGCCGCACATGCGTGATGACGTTGATGAGTATGTAAGGACTTGTCTTGTGTGTCAACAAGACAAGGTGGAGCGTAAGAGGCAAGGGGGTTTGCTATAACCCTAACCAGTCTCGGAGAGGCCTTGGGCAAGCATCTCAATGGACTTCATCTCGGCACTGCCTAAGGTGGGAGAGTTGGGTTCGATCATAGTAGTGGTGGACCGATTCTCTAAATATGCTACATTCATCGCGGCGCCAACAGATTGTACGGCAGAAGAGACAGCGAGACTTTTTGTTCTTATCTAAGGAGCGCTGTATAGCGGTATACTTATTTGCCAGGTGGCTTCATGCTTTCAGGCGTAAGGCTGGATGGTTAAACACCGCCTTGTACCTTAAATGTTGTGCTGTGTGCCTACAAAGGTATTACAGTGGCTCGTTTGAGCGTACGGCTGCAATCCCCTTTCCCGTAAGCTTGACACGAACTGGTCTTCCGAGATGCATTCCTGCATTCCATAGAAGAATGATAGTCCGTAAGGATGATGGAGCTGATAGGTTAGTGAAATTCTACCTATCTGTTTTCTCTCTTAGTAAGCTAATAATGTTTTCTAAGAGACAGAACTCTCAATATACGTAAATCGTTTCTCCTCCGTCTTCTATGCCTACTGAACTCTTATCTTAGTTGAGTTCCGTAGTATGTGTGTCAGGCTTGCCGAGAGGTATATCCCTCGTTGCTTCGAGATTCCTATGAATCTCGGGTTTCGGTGGGTACCCATGTGGACTGCGTCCTCCGTTAGGACTCATAAGAACCCGTAAAATCCTTCTATTAATGGTTCTTCTCCGTTCTACCGGGCGATTGGGGATGTATTTTCCTTATCGCTATGGGATAAAGCTTGCCTCTTGTACCCTACGTCCCGCAATCATGCGGTTTCGTACGGTCGTCTTTGGTCTTTCAAACATGACCTTCGTGAATGGGCATATCGGTACATAGAACCTGTATACTGTTTCTTCGCTCCTAAACGGGTTGTGTTCCCAATGCGAAGGTTTTTATCCCTGATGAGGATAGTTTTCCATGGTCAATAGACCAGAAGATAACTTGGATTCTCTCTTTTGTCAGGCTGGGCGTTCTCTTCATGAATTGATGTGCCATGCCTATACTATTACTATAAGGTGTGTCGGTGAGTGATTGAAGGTGTCCATGTTTCGGACGATGAATTAATGATGTATTTCGCCCCAGGCCGATTGGCCTTTTAGGCAGAAGGTGCAGGGAAACCTAGTCTTTTCGCAATCCCAAATGCTGTTAAGCAAGCTCTCTTACGTCCTGCGCATGATTGGTGTATGTCTGTCTTTAGGTTAATACCGATGGACGATACATTTGATCAGGTGCGTCCCTTGGATAGGTGAAGAAAAGAGCGAAAGTTGCGCTCCTTCGATCTATCCTCGGCTACGGATCGCTTTCCATTAGCGATTCAGGGTGTAATGATTGAAAGCTGCTTATTTAACAAACTCACTTCGTTTGCGTGGGTGGCGTGTGGGCTGGGGACAAACTGCTTTAGTTGCCCTGGTTCTGCTCGTTCATCCCCTTCGGTTTCTCGGCTTGTATGTTTTGCAACTGGACAACCCTTGGGTTTTATGTCTTCTTGGCCTCTCTTCGCACTATGCCATCATTTTGTTCTATGGTATTGTGCGGATAAAGTATACCCTTCTCGGGTATTCCGTAAGTATGCTATCCTCGGTGACGATATCGTCATTGCGGATCCACGTGTGGCTGATGTCTATCAAAGTGTGATTAACGCACTTGGTGTCAAGATTTCTTTACCGAAGTCTTTGATATCGGACATTGGTGGCTGCGAATTCGCTAAGCGTTTTCGTATATGCGACCGTGATTTGTCGCCCGTTAGTGTGAAAATGCTTCGTGCGGCACGTCATGCTGTTGCATGGATGCCAGTGTGTAAGTCAGTCAGTAGGAGTCAGCTCTCTGCAAGTCTCTCTTAGACTTCGGGGGGCGGGGGGTGTCCTCCAGAAACTAGTTCTTCCTTATTGAAGGTTCAGCTCGCCTGTCTTTGAGAAGGGCTCTTCCTACTTTACTTATAGGCATCCATCTTTTGATCCGCTGTCGGGTGCAAAACAATTCCATCTTTCTTTATTAGATTAGATATGGGGCCTTGTTGGAGTACGTAGTGGTTCGGATAAGGGCACGGTAGCTCGCTTTAATGACTTCTTTTCCAGCGCCCTAGCCAAGCTGAAACTCGAACGGACTCAATCGGAGCTACTGAGGGGAGCAAGAGTACCTATGCTATCGCCGGACGGACATTCTTCTTTGTTGGATGCCATGGTCCGTATACCATTCATAGTCCATCATCTACATAAGGAGTAGGTGCAGGCACAGAAAGAAGCAATTCTGGTTCTCCAGAATCAATAGTTCCAAGTTCTCCTGCCAATAGGATTTTCTTTCGAAGTGACATTGCCCGAAGCCTTCCTTTCACACTAGGCGCACTAAGTACACTAGACAAACGATGGCACCAAAGCTTAGCCTTTTTCCCGTACTACTCTCCCGTAGAAGGGGTCTATCGCTCTGTTTATGAAATGCCTGCTATTAACCTAGCCCCACCAACTTTAGAAGTCAATTTGCAGATCAAAGATCTCAAATCTTTCGTTGTTAGGAACCTCTCTTACAAGATGAAATTAGACATCTGGTGAAGTAAGTGCTACTGCTGCTCCCCTTTTCCATCTCATTTTGGGAAACCACTATAGAAAGGGTATCTATTTCTGTTGATTTAAGACCCAATCCCACAGATATGGTACTACCAGACAGGAAAATGTGATTGGGAAGCTTCAAAGGCTGCCAAAGCTCATGTGTTAAGCATATAGCTATTTGGATGTCACTTTAAGGTAAGGGGTAAAGGTCAGAAGTCCTTAGCTTATGTTACCATATTCTCTTTATCCGAAGCGAGACTTTTCTAATCTAAGTAGTCTCCGAAGCATAGCAAGAATGTTTTGACTCAGTCTCCGACAATTGAGTTAGCCGAACCACAAGGGAGGCGGGCTAGGATCGATCAGACTGTTAGGAATGAACCAAACAAGCACATAGCACGGAAGCCCTTGGTCCTACGGGAAGGAAGAGAAGAGATTTCAGGTGAACTAAAGAGCATCTCAGTGAGCATTTCCCTCATCCAATCGTCAGATCGTCTACTATAAACTAATGAGATAAGGAAAACCGAAGTCGCCTCTCGATAAGCCCCTATTTCTTTAAAGGATTGACACAAGGAAAATCGACATTGATCTTGCCACTATGAGTTCATTCATCTGTATGGTCATTTCCGGACGTTCTATCAAGAGTTGGCCCCTTGTGGGCAAGAATCGTCCGAGCCGACTTTGCTATTCATACATCGACCATAGAGACTCTTTCGAGAATTCTTCCCTTGGCCAGCTTTGTTATTGTTGACTACCGAGAGGAAAATTCCCTTAAACTACGAGAGTCAGTCGAAATATCTGCATCATACTAAGCAGTTTCGACTTCAGCCGGAGATGCCGCTCTGACCTATGCTTCAAAGGTTGGCCTTGGAACTATATTCCCAGGCCTGGCTAGCTCTGCTTATGCGTATGCGTCGACACGTTTTGAGTAAGTTTTACTAGTCTATTTAGGTGACGTGGATCCGCTGTTGACAAACCATCTCGACTATCCATTTCTCCACTTGGGGCTCCTTATAGGGATAGCCACCCATGATATCACGTGACATATGATGTCATGCTTTCGGGCGAAGACATCACTTGAAAATTCCACCTACAGGAGTCTCCCCGGAGGGGTGGTCTCACAACGTGTGTGTGGTATTTTACACAATGAATCGCAGGCATTGACATATCGAGTTTTGGCTTCACAAAGATAGGAATAATTGGAGAGAGGGCATTCTCGTCCCCACTTGCTCTGTGTCCTTCCTTCTGACAAGGTTACTAGACCTAGGAATGAGAATGGATTTTGCTTTTCCTGCTGAAGTGAGCTGACCCTAGCCCCACCCACACCAGCCCATACGACTTTCGACTCACATACGGCACTTCAGTAGGCGCCTTCCAAAGAGGGGTTCTTACCGAAGATTTTCAACTTTATCAGGCCTATCTGTAAATGTATAATTTAAGGTTTCGCCACCATTTCTGGACTAGGGTCATATTTCCGTTTTCATAGTCAGAAAGTGCCCTTGCTTGGCAAAGTGATTGAATGGGAGGAATTACCCAGCAACCACTGTAATTGACCTTTAGCCCGGCTCCAGCATCTCGTTTGGGACTTAGCTATTTGCGCTGCAAGGCGAACACTTCTTCTTGAGAGAAAGCCCCGTACTAGGGTGAGGAAGGCTAGTGCTTCGACAAAAGTCAATTCTCCAATAGCAGATTCTCAACCAGATGCTTTGCCAGTAGGTCTTACCTTTACCCCGAGATCGGTTCATCACTCGCAAACCGGCCAGTCAGCGGTTTAGTCAACGAAAAGCAAGTACAATACAAGTACGAAAGGAGCTAACCAACCAAGCTCGGAAATAGGGAAAGACTACCTAAAGACTCCTCCGCTTGTACGCTGCAGGTGCTTTCCATTTATTATTCATTTTGGTAGCGGGATTTCGGGTGAGGTACGGTGTCCGGTTCATTCAACCTATTCTTTGTTGGTGCCTGCTCCGATTCTCTAAAACCGAGACCTACGAATGATTCTTTTACGATCTTTTGGTGGTACCACCATATTCTCTTTCTATTTTTATAGGTAAAAACTCTTTTTAACAGCCTTCTAGCGAGTTCGGCTTGTTAGCGTCCCGGGAAAGGAAAAGTGCATCAATCGATTCATTTTTCTTTTTTTTTTTTTTGCATTCGGATACAGCGAAGAAAACGGAAGTGCTAGCGCCCCTATAATATAAGTAAGGGGGCTTTCAAGCCGTAGTTTGCAGGGTTTCGTCGTCTTTTTCCCGCTTTCACCTTCGATTGCGAGGGGATTTGAGGCCGGTTTTCAATTCGCCTCTCTCTCCGGCGAGGTTTGAACTTCGCGTGGTGGGAAGGCCTTCGCGATTCGCATCTTCCCGTCCGGAAAAGAAAGTGAAGGGGAGCGGACAGCGAGTTGGAGGACGCTGCAGAACCGCGTGATTGATCCATCTGCGCTATTCCCTAATTGAAGCAGGAAAGCTTTCAGAGCCGTTCTGACTAGCAATCGCTCGTTTTTCTTATTAGCATGGAATTGGATGTTAATAATGAAAGACATAACATCTATTAGAAGGCAATCCCCGTGGAATTCCTATAGATTTCCGATGGATAACAATCCATCTTTCTCCCAATCAATCGCGAGGGTTCCGGGCATGAGAACGCAAGTGCCGGAATCGAACAAAACGTCCGAACGTCCGAGGACGAAAGCAAAAATGCTCCGCGGGGAACTCGTTTCATGTCGGCGTATTCGTGCCGGTTAGACGTCGGCCATGAAATCCATCACTATACCGAGCAGATCACGGGCATTCACATCTCGGTCAAACGGAACTGTGCGCGATTCTCTCGTGAATCGCCTTCAGCAAGGTATGGCATTCAGGGTCTGAACTGAACCCGGGGAGAAATCTTTCTTCATAGATACAAGAATTCGTTGCTGATCTAAAAAAGATCTTATCCCGTGGGCGTTAGCGGACGTTTTTCATTCTTCACCCGGTCCTTAGTAAGTAGCGTTTCCAAAGGTAACCGGTTAGGTTTACTTTGGAAACGCGCTAAAACAGGCCTATGGGTTCGCCTTTGTAATAGAAGAAGAGTGTAAAATTCTAATTATAATGAAATAGAAGTATATAGAATTAGCCAGATCGTCTGAAGCATGAACAGAATCACCTTTGTTCCGAAGGCCTAGCGAGTTAAGCGTAAGCGAGTTCTTTTTTGATTTTTCAAAGGCTGTCCTTCCTTTTCTTTCCCCGGACCGATGACTCGGTTGTTCAGTACTGCTAACTATGTTAGGAGGATGCCGTCCCCTCGGGACTACCAGTAGCTTCAGTTGTTGAATCTCGTGCAAGTTAGGTTGTGGTTGTATTGGCTGCAAGCGGAACGTAGGCGCTTTAGGTGTGTGTTGACCATGCACTCTCGCGTCGTGTAATGTCGTATGTATGATAGAGGTGGTGTGGTGATTGATCTCAATGCTAATGGTTATCCAAAAGGTTCAACGAATGCATGAAGCTATGATCGTACCCGGATAGATATGAGGGTCTTCCTCTGATGTCTCCAAGCCGGCCATACAAAGAATAGATAGGCGAAGCAGCCAATAGCAGTATCTTCTCGCCTATCGAGATAGCAGGTTGCTTCCAAGCTCAAACCATAGCAAACTGAATTGCTACTTTTTTCTTGTTATTTTGAGAGTGGTATTCTCCGCCCCTGTCAAATCAAATCAAAGTAGAGGGAGTTCGAAAGAACTCCGGCTCGGCGGAGCGCGTTAGCGCGCGCTTCCATTTTTTCGCTGGAAGAGAGAAGGAAAAAGAGCAAACAAAGGATTTAGATTGACAAGTCTAATGGGAAAATAATTGCTGACACGTTGACTGCCTTCGATACTCTCAAATATAACCCAAGCGGTCTAACCCCCGGGGCGGACCCCAACAACCGAAAGGCGCTAGACGGACTAACGGCAAGCGAGATAAAGATAGCAGCAGGACTGCCTTGCCGCGGCGCGGTAGAGTCTTTCTCCAATGAGAATCAAGACTGTTTTTGGGCAAGACAAGAAAGGAACTCGCCTTTTGACACCAAGGGATAAGAGCAGAGATTGCTGGCGATGACTTGGTGAAGGGAATCTATGATAGAAGGTTCTCGAACCGGGTTCCGACCGAATAGAGCGCAGAGCCCACGAGTTCAGTCGAACAGCGTAACGAGTCAAAGGGCGGGATCAAGCTTGAAAGGAATGGACGAGCGTAGGCTTAATAGTGAACGCAGACCCCCCTGACAGAATCAATGACCGCATGAGCCGAGAGAAACTGTGAAACTGCCTTGCGAAGAGAGCTCGAAGACGAAGATTTTATGATGCAGTGCGGGCACTGGATGGTAAAGACAGAGAAGGGAACAACCCACCGGGAAAGGCATACCTCAAGGAGCACCAATCTCCCCCGGCGAACATCTATCTGCACGAAGCCGACCTATGGATAGAAAAATGCAGGAAATTCAATATGAAATAGGTGTGAGATACGCGGACGGGGAGTATGCAGCCGAACAACCGCAGGGGCTTCCAGCAGTGATAGCTGAACTAACCAGATGGGCCGCCCAAAACCTGGAGCTGACATTGAAATCTGAAATCAACGTCGGATCCCGGCTATCCGAAAAACGCAGACTGAAGCGGAGGATCACGAAAT
>OY747138.1:95000-180000 GCA_963556465.1 Berberis vulgaris
TGTCTATTCTATTCCTCTTCTCGTTCCGCCCGCTGGCCTATTGGGATAGCAGCCTTCGGGCTTTGCCTGCCCTTAAAAATAAAGAATTCCGGCTCGGCCCGGGAAAGCGCTGGCAACAACAGAAAGGAAGGGGTCCATGTAGCTGCTGCGCCCGCCCACTGAGCAGCAGGTTCGGCATCTACTACAAAAGAGAGAATCCACTTCAGATAACCACGCCTCTGCCAGGCAGCGTGTGGAATGGCCGAGAGCGGACCTTTTTGGATATATAATCCAAGTCGAGAGTGGAGTTATGGGAACAGCCGTCTGATGGAAAACAACTTTCACGTTCGGTTCAGAGAGCACTTTTTTCGTTGAGAATTCCTCGTTCCCTTTCGTGTTAATTCCCCAGCGGCGAATTAACAACTTGTGGGGCCCTATCTATTCCATCTCTCGAGCCCCGAAGAAAACCCCCTTCCCCTTCGGACTCCATATCTCTTTTGACTCTTTATATGTGGGCACCTGATATCTATGAGGGTTCACCCACCCCGGTTACAGCATTCCTTTCTATTGCGCCTAAAATATCTATTTCTGCAAATATGTCACGTGTTTCTATTTATGGTTCCTATGGAGCTACATTGCAACAAATCTTCTTTTTCTGCAGCATTGCTTCTATGATCTTAGGAGCACTGGCCGCCATGGCCCAAACGAAAGTAAAAAGACCTCTAGCTCATAGTTCGATTGGACATGTAGGTTATATTCGTACTGGTTTCTCGTGTGGAACCATAGAAGGAATTCAATCACTACTAATTGGTCTCTTTATTTATGCATCAATGACGATAGATGCATTCGCCATAGTTCCAGCATTACGGCAAACCCGTGTCAAATATATAGCGGATTTGGGCGCTCTAGCCAAAACGAATCCTATTTCGGCTATTACCTTCTCCATTACTATGTTCTCATACGCAGGAATACCCCCGTTAGCCGGCTTTCGTAGCAAATTCTATTTGTTCTTCGCCGCTTTGGGTTGTGGGGCTTACTTCCTAGCCCCAGTGGGAGTAGTGACTAGCGTTATAGGTCGTTGGGCGGCCGGAAGGTTGCCATGAGTAAGTAAGTTTGGGGGACCGAAGGCAGTTCTCCGTGCACCGGACACGTAGCTTACCGAATCAGTTGCGACACGGATGGGAATGCATGCTACGAAAGAAAGGGTCGAGTCTGAGACATCAACCGTCTACTCAATATCTTTGTACGAGTCCACAATCACTACATGAGATGAACCTTGGTTTGGTGAATTTAAGTTGGCCTTTGGTGTAATAGGACTCCCAGTTACTGCGCGCGATCGTATACTGAGGTGCTCCCCGCCGGTTGTTGGAACGACGCGAGCCGGGCCTCTTTTCATAAAGATGAAGGGACAGAGGTTACAAATTCCCCATCTCATTGGGGGGCGGAAAACTAATCGACATCTCGATGTGATACAGCCCTTTCTATTTTTGTTGGGAAAGAACGGCGAAGTCCATCCGAACCGTCCAATGAAGAATAAGAGGAGAGCAAAGCGCCAATGGCGTGCGAAGCGCATGCGGAACGGGCACGGAGAAAAATCCGTGTGGAGGAGAAGCAGCCGAGCTCATTCCCTTCGCTTCCTGGGCCCAAAGCAGTGCAGTGTTTCCTGGCCAAATCAAGGATTTGGGGCTTCTTGCTACGCTACAAAAAAAAATAGTAATAATATATGAATAGAAAGATAGATCCGTCCATCTATCCTATCCGATATATATAAGAATCGATTTCATTCAACGTTTGATAAAATTCAAAGAACTGCGCTTAGCCCCCCCGCTCATGAAACGGCTCTGCTGCAATGGATGGCAGAGGGTCCGTAGTACCCGAAGCACTAGAGTGATCCAGTAGCCGGGAAGGGGCCTAGAAGTGCCTACTACTACACCACACAACACTTGGCTCTACACATTTACAGAGCTAACCCCTGTCCAGTGCCTGGCAGAGCAAAGGGGGGCTTCAATCCTGACTCCTTATCCCCATCTCAGCCCAGGCTAACAGGGCCTTACTTATTCAGGGGGGGAGAGTTGAGCCTCGAGAAGCACTGTTGAGAGGAAGATCCTGGGCCCCTCTTCATTCTCTACAGAGGTCTCTGCCCACATGGAAGCGGGGCAGAGATGGAAGAGATCGAACACGGGAATAAGAAGCAAGCCAAGCTCGCCTTCCTTTTTTATTGATCCTTTTTTTTAGAGGGGGATGTATAAAGTGGACAAAACAGACTCGCATTTCCCCGCGTAGAAAACTCCAGTGCGCTCCTGCGCACTTCGGCCAGACAGAACAACCTTTACGTTGCTAACGCAACGTACTTGAGTCTCATTACGTGTAGTCACCGCGAAAACGTATGCGCGTTAGCGCAAGGGCTTTCGCGGTAGTACGCTCATCCGTTGCTTGTTCGTCTCGACAAAGAGGAAAAGAATCCTATTGAAAACGCTCCTAACCCCTTCGTAGAGCCGTGTATTGTAAGTGATCCGAACCAGCCCGGAGCGAGCCTCCCATAGAGGCAAGTGAAGTTGGTGAGCCGTATGATGGGCAACTATCTCCTGCGGTTCGGAGAGGACTCAGCTGTTAGTTAGTACCCCCTTGGTTTCGGGGTGGACCCTTTCACTCTATTTTATTATATACGCTTAGCGAAAAGAATGTTTTTTGATACACCTAGGACATGGATTCTATATGAACCAATGGATCGTGACAAGTCGTTACTACTAGCAATTACTTCCTCTTTCATTACTTCATCCTTTCCATATCCCTCTCCCCTGTTCTCAGTGACTCATCAAATGGCACTCAGTTCATATCTTTAAGTTCGATCATTGACAAGGTTCAAAGAAAGGGTAGGCCATGGATCTGATCGGAAAGATATACCCCCCTCCCAGAGACATGCTTTTGTCATCGTAGCCACAGATTACTTCACCAAATGGGTGGAGGCTGTGCCGATGGACTCAGTTGATCAGTTAGTTGAAGGTTCTCGATTTCATGTTGAAGCACATCCTACATAGATTCGGTATACCCGAGACAATCACTGTTGATCTAGGTACTATGTTTAACGGGGATTTGGTTAAGGGGTTTGCCGATGAATAAAAGTGAAAGATCATCAACTCAACAACCTATTATGCTCAGGCCAATGGACAGGCCGAGTCAACGAACAAAGCAAATAGAGTACCACTAAACTGTGTAGCTTTTGAATACTATAGGAGCATGAAAAGTAGCAAGGCAGGCAGAAATCCTGTTTATGCATTTTTTAGCTATATTCGATAGAAAGCTGAAAGCAGTGAAAGGGAAGTGGAGTTGCAACAATTCATGAAACCCCGTTTGGCCTCAACTTGATTTCCCTTAATAGACCTCTCTAGAAATTGGAACAATTGATGAAACCCCGTATTGTATTTTCGGCTAAAACCTAAATTCCTTTCGATAGAGCTGGTGGCAAACTTCATAAGTTCAATAAACCCCGTATTTTTTAGTAAAACAGTCAGGGGCCAATTAGATTGTTAGTGGAGTGTAGTCACGGGAAAGCTTTTTAGTCAAGCGGAACCTGGGGAGTTTTCTCACTGGTGTGCAGCCAGAGGCGCTATTTTTAGCCCTGTTAGTTATAAGAGTCTTGACTGATGCTGAATCATAATCCGCAGGTGAATTAAAATAGTGAAGCCAAGTCTTAGGAGTAAGACACTGGATCGTTGGAGCTGCTTCATGCTACTAGTGCTTCAATATCAAGAGGTCTTCCCCACCCCATGAGACCCTGGAGCTGAAACTGGTAAAGGACTGTCATCTTCCTACTCCTATAGCGGAAAGCAGTACTCTGAACTTAGTAACTTCAAGCAAGAAGTATGGAATCTGACCTGTCTTTATCCACGGATGATGCAAGCAGTCATGATGTTACTTTAACAGATGGAATGATTTTGATCTTAAATAAGGATTTGATAGATTATCTTCCTTACCCCTCCTAAAAAGCGGAGTAGTGTTTAGGCGTTACAATCTTTTGATGCTTTTACAGCTAACCATGGACTCCATTGTCTTCTATTTTTTAGGAAGGACTTAGGAAAAATGTCACAGGCCTCCAGATTGAGGCGAGGCGCCAAAAGTTTGATCCTAAGGCAGCCATTAATCAGTCTCACTCAGCATGTAACTGAGAGGGTAGGGTGTACACTGCAGATGAACCCTCCCATTCAGTACGAAGGAAGAAAAGCAGCAGAAATGGGAATCTGTAATGACAAGACCAGTGACAGTGTGGATTTACATAATGGATTTCTTCCTTATAGAAAGAAAGAATACATGCCCGACTGTAGGAAGTGATTCTCCTTTATAGATGAGGGGAAGCACGAGTGGAACGGCAATAGTGTCATTTGCTGTTAGCTGTTAGCCTTTCTAGCTGCTTTCCTATCCCTTCGCTTGCTTTCTTCTAAGGCTCGAACTACAACAAGAGTCCGAGCTCCTGTTCTTGCATATGAGCGCTCGCTAGCATTCCTCTGTGCTATAGTTTCATTCAAGTCGATATTGTACTTTACTTTAAAGAGATCCGTAGGCGAAAGCTAGTCTCCTAAACGAAGCTTTGGGAACTCTAGGATTCCTTGCTTCAGTCTGCTAGGCTGGATTACAGGCTAGCGATTGAAGTGGTACAAAAGAGCTTGAAGAGACTTCCTTAGTCACCAGTAGAGTTCTAAAGGAAGGGAATCAAACAAGCAAGAGCTCGCGGCCTACAAGGCTGATCCGAGGCGATCTCAGTACGTGCAAGATTTCTCTGAAGAACAACAAGCTCAAAACTGAGATCGCTGGTTAAAGAATAGGCTCATGACTAGGAGGAGGCTTTCTCTTCTTGACTTCATCTATGGAGGACAAGTAGCAGCAGCAAGACAAGATCCGGTATCTCAAGATGGAAAACCATTGGGATACTCAGTGTTTCCACCCTTCACTAATCTCGATATGGGAGAAGGAGTCACGGCAGCTCCTATACCCGGGTCGGACAGATGAAGGGACCAGCTACATTCACCAGCAGCTCAATTGGACAAATAAAGCTCTGAAGGCCCTTGCCCTTGACAGTAAAGAAAGTAGGACCTGACCTCTGTGAAGAGGTGAGTCATTTACAAGCTGTGGTGAACCAAATCAAAGACAGCCTGACAGTTGTCCCAGATACCCCCCTTACTCCATAGGCTTCTCCTGCAAGGGCTGGAAAGGGGAAGGAGCCTGTCGCAGTACCAGTACCCCAGTCCCTCTGAAAGGCGGTCTCTTCTCTCGGATCCCTATGTTCCAGCCACCTACTTTCTCTGAAGGGAGTACTGTGATAGAAGGAATCCAAATAGTCACTGGAACCAGCAGAACCTCTGTCCCATCGAAGAGAATCAAAAGAGAATACTTTTTCAACATGGCCCATGGATGCGGATGGATTAGCGATGATAATTCAAGCAGTTCAGAAGATGAAGAAGAAGAGATAACTCATGACATCAGAGCTGCCATCAATGGAAGAAGGCCCCCAATAGATCTGGCCTACGAAGATAAGCTTCCCTATGATCATGGCTTTGACGGAAGATCTAGATATCCTTGGTCGTTAGACGGTATGAACAAGCAGCAGATTCTTCAAGTCTTCTCTCTTATGGTAGCTGCTGCAAATGCCTATACTGCCAAATTTTACTCAGCTCACCAAGCTTTTGAAGCTATCACTGGGGGATTCATTGGATCCCCACCCCAAATAAATGCATGGTGGGCAGCCATACCAGATCCAACAAAAGAAGCCTTCAAATTAAAGAACTCGTTTGCCCAGAATCCTGATGGCACACCAGCACTAGATAATCGAGGGAAAAGAATCTACACATGTATCACCCTGCTGTTATCTACCATCTATAAGCATTTCTGCGGACCCTTCGAAAATACCAAATGAAACTGAATTGGCGTGTTGAGGCGATTTCTTTTTTAAGGGTTCCATGCCTCGATTGGCGTGTTGCTCTTGGATCTCTTAATCCCTGCCATTGATCCTAGGTTTTCTTGCTCTTTTTTCCTCACGTTTCACCGGACATGGCCGGTGTTCCTTCTGCTCCAGACTCGGGAGGGGGTCTGGAAGGGAGTAAAGCAACCCCTCCCCTATCTTTTGCGCAAGTTCTTGGTGCGATCAAAGCTAAAGATCATGATATGCAGCCAACCGATCACACTGGCTTTCGACGAGAAGGTAATCCTGCTATCTCTTTCTCATCTACGGATATGGAGAGAGGGCATAATTTGATTATGAAGCATGTCATAGTCTTGAAGTTCTCCAGCATCAGACCTTCTTTGGAGGCTATTCGAGATTCAATCAACAGAACATGGCGAGTTTTTGGTGAGTTTGCGTTAGGGCTGTTAGATCCTCGCCATGTTCTGGTTCGCCTTGATTCAGAAGAGGAAGTTCAAAAAGCATTATCCAGGGATTCCTTTCACATAAGAGGAGTAAGGTTTAAAGCTTTTCGATGGCACACGGGGTTCAGCCTTACTATGGATCCCATACTTGCATCGATTTGGGTGAAATTGCCTGGTTTACCATTCAAATTCTTTCACCCAATGCTATTGAAGGCAATTGGAGACACGATCGGAACTTTTCTTCGGATTGACGAAAATACTTAATGCCTCACTAGACCAAAAGTTGCGCGCATGTGCGTGGAGATGGAAGTGACTGAACCTCTTCCTGAAAAAATATGGATTGAAAAACCTAGAGGAGAAGGTTTTTGGCAAAAGCTTCAATATCCAGGGTTTAAATATTGCGCTTATTGCTCGATGATTGGGCATGTTGAGGCTTGTCGAAGGAGGATTTATTACTCCAATAGAAGAAGAGGTAATGATAAGCAACCAAAAACTAATGAAAGAGAGGGGAAGGAGAAGCAACAGAATACATCTTCTTCTAAGAATACCCAAGTGTATAAGCCTGTGGCAGGAAAAGAGATTCACAAAGGCCATATAGGTACGAGTGGGGCAAAAAATTCGAAAGGAGAAGAGCTCAAGAGTACCACAAACACTTCAGACGAAGGGTCGTCGTTGCATGCAGAAAAACAGGTTGCAGAGAATAAAATTGATTCGAATATAAATGAAGAGGTGGCTTTGAAGAATCTGATTAACAAAAACCCTTTTAATGCTTTGGTGTTGGAAGGTGAGGTCAGAAGGCAAATGGATTCCGGTGCGGGAGAGAAAGAGAAAGATCATTGACAAAAGACCGTGTTTAGCTTCCCTTCGGCGACGGACAGTGAAATCGACCAACTTGCCAACCCCCTTGGTTGCAAGTAACTTTTAGCTCTGAATGAGAGGGATCTTTTTGTTTTTTGAATTTTCCCGCATTTCTTCCTTATTTTTTTACCTTAAGACATGGAAGAGGTTGAAAGGGCTAGTCGGTCGTTCCCACCTTCAAGGAAAGAGCTTCCAGTCCGGATCTAACTAACGGCTATGCCCGGATCTATCTATAAACGGTCTCCGCTCGTGCGAATAAGAAAGGGATTTCCTCTCGTCGGCCTAAGGACTCTTTTCATTCGTATTCAATTCGCATCGAGAAAGAAAATTGTTGAAAGAATCACTCTCCCCCCGGTCACTGAACTAGAGGGATATTGAATTGTTGCGGTGTGGGATCTTTCCCTGCTTCCAACTCTTCCGTGCCCGGGGATAACATTTCTCGCTCCTGTCGACTCAGAACTCATGGTGGAGTATGGGCTACTAACTAGATTAGACAGACTAGAAGGGAGGATAGAACCCCAGTGTAGCCTATGCGAAGCAAGCCTTGATCTGACTCATTTTTCATTTTATCGGGAATTCTCGTTGCAATAACTTTTCAAAAAATGGAAATCGGACGTTTTCTCGGGATTTTTGGATGAAAGTCAATTTCCTTTCCTAAGTGAGAGTTCAATCGTGCCATTGTTTCATTTTCCCCGTCTTTTTGGTTGAAAAAGCAAGAGGAAAGAGCCAAGCAAAAACTTATCTTCCTCCACCACCGGTTATAAGACCCATCGCAGACCACAAACAAAAGCCTTTACTAAGAAAAGTGGCCTCATAAAAGCTTGTCAAAAGACGTGACCCCCGAAGAGCTGACCCAAGCAAGGGCATTTCGGCAGTTGGTCGGTCAAGACCAGTTAAGGACTTTACCAAAGCAGGTAGAGTCGTTCGATAAGTGCTACCTATTAAAGGTATCCCTTATCTCACTTGCTTCAGCTCAACTCAAGTTTGAAAACTGAAGTGGAAGCGGGAAGACCTTAGCTGCCTTTCTTTCCCCTGCCTTATGACTATCGTACATAGAAGAATGATTGGCAAAGCACTCGACCAAAGCCCTTAGCTTCTAACTTCATTCATTCGAAAGGTCGATCATAGCTGGAATTTAGGAGCAAATCCTGAAGAAGGCGAGAGCTAGCTTAGGGGCCCGCCCCCTCCTAAAGCCATGAGAGTTGGTCAGAAAAACGTTCTCATAGACTATATTGAGGAGTAAGGAAAGGGCTTCCATGACAATGAGGTCCTTCTTGCATGGGCTTGGGCTTGCTTTGATGATGGGTAGGCTTGTTGTGTTTTGGCCCTTCTGTGGGCTTCCATCGAGGAAAGCAGGCTTGACAGGCCCAAGTCTTCATTTGTAGGACTTTCTTTGATGGTTCATGTAAGCTTGGGTCTTTCATTCGGGCCCTCTTGGGACACCCTGTGGGCCAATGCGTATAAGCTTGGGCTTTCTTAACGTGGCTCATTTGACGACTCAGTACATGGATGTCACGAGTCTATTGGCATGGAATCTTTTCTACGTAAGCTGGTTGTGCAAAGTTTGTTTGTTCATACAGGCAGTGTGATTGGGGGAAATTTTGTTTGCTCCGCAAGGTAGCCAGAGCCAGCCAGTTTTTCATTAAAAAGGCATGAGAGTCTTCAACTGCAGAAAAGTAGTGCGGAGAACTAGTAAGAATTGTGCCTGCCATCTAATTCGTGACGCATGGCGAGATTCCTCTACCACTCTATAAATGGAGGCTCGATAAGTGTCTTCATCAAATGAAAATCAAAGAAATTTAGTAATAGCACGTATGGCTATGGCTGTTACAAACAGGCTTTCTGCAATTGCTGCCGAAATGGGGCAACTGATAAATGAAATTCAAGAGCGTCGTAGAGCGCTAAACCTCTTTTTGAGAAATGTTAGAGCAAGAGATCCTGCAGAGGCAGAAGAACGCATTGGCGCTGCCAGAGAGAACATAAGGGATTTGAAGAGGAGGCTGCAAGTGCTGCAGGAGGAGCAGCAAGCACTCATTGTGCGGGCTGTCACCCTCGGTGACCGGGAAAACCACTAGAAGAAATGAAAAAAAAGTAGTGACTTTATCTTCTGTCTACTTGTTAAGGCCTATCCTTTGACTTCTTTATGTTTTTTAAATAATTAATGTAGTTAGCATAATGCTTTTAAAGCTCTAGTAAAGGCATATGTGGTTGTTTATGTAATGTAGTGCTTTATGTAGTAGTAATGAATCAATCTTTTGGATAAATGTTTTTTCTCTACAGGCCTCTTTGAATCCTTTCAATCCATATTTTTTTTTGAATGCTAAAAATTATACTTGAGCATCTAAATCTGGGTCACTACCAGCAAAAACATCTCTGAACAAGATTATAGCACCATGCCAAATGTGTCCGAATAATAAAAGCAAATGAAGTATGTCCAAAAGTAAACCAACCCCTTAGACTGCTACGAAAAACACCATCGGATTGAAAAGTAGCACGATCTAATTCGCAAATGTCACCCAATTGAGCACGTCTAGCATATTTTTTCACAGTAGCAGGATCGCTATAACTCACTCCATGGAGTTCGCCGCCGTAGAACTCAACAGTTACACCTACTTGTTCAACACTATACTTCGATTCTGCCCTTCTAAAAGGATCCGAAGGAGCTCGACTGCCAAGGAAAGGAACATCGGCTCTAACCAATGATTGCCAGTTCCTAAGCTCCGGCCTAAAGACAACTGCCTTTTCAACCCACTCGTACGGCTCGTTCACAACTCTCAGGTCCCAATTGACACCCGATTTCTGATAGAATTGCTGGTCTGCTCCGCTGTAAAAGCCGGCATTTATGGAACTGTTGCCACCAAGAATGTGTCCTCTGGCGTTGGGGACCCCATCCTCGGCTTGGGCATGGGAGTCAAATGTATCAACCTCAGTGAGTGTGGCCAAGAATCTTTCTTGGGTCATAAAATGGGGGTTGCCATAGGGAACGCCACCTCGTTCAAGCACAAGAACTCGATAGGACTGTGACAAGGTGGCGGCCAACGGACAACCGGCAGTGCCACCTCCTACAATTATATAGTCATAGTAATCCTCCGATGGAAAGTTTTTGGCGTTGAACACAAACTTTATATAACTTGGATCTGGTGCAGAAATTCAACAAAAATGATTAGCTTCTATTTAAAAAACTGAAGCAAAACAGACGACAAGAAAAGAGAATTTTGATGTTCTAATGAATGTCGTTTAGGTCTAACTGTATTAAACTCATGTTAAGTGGAAAATGAAAATTGATTTATTTAGCATTTAGCAACCAAACGGCTTGAATTGATTTAAGCGCTTAACTCTTAGCTCTAAGACTGAATAAGGCATCTACGGATAGCTTTCTTAGTAAAGTACTCGTAGTCCTTCTATCTATCACCTTTTAGAAAGAAAGAAAGAGAAGAACAGTGATAAGGCCGCTATTCCTCTTTTTGGACCATTACTGATCTTACTGCTTCCCGCCCTAACAAAGAAAGTTTATCTATTTTTTTTTTCTTGCATGTGTTAAGCATATAGACAATAGCTTCTTAGAAGGTAAACTTATTTGATCACCTTTCACGACCGCAGCAGAGGATTTCATTCCTTTCGCTGCGGAGCTTGCCTGCCGGGGTAAATGAGGACTTTTCGGGGTATTTAACATAACTAAGAATTCTCTATTGGAAAAGTTCAAAATTTTCACACAATTTGGATCGGTATTCAACTAAGGGCCCCGTTAAGTAAGATGGGAGCCAATACAAAGCTAACACAGCTTTCTTAAACGGGAACCCTGATCTAGACACAGTAGGATCAATTGAGTTAGCAAATCTAATGTGCGTACAAGCATCTTTTTCCTTTCATTTTCAAAATTGCACTATTTAAATCAAAAATAACGTACAATAATGTTTTCTTCCTGAAACACTAACTCGGCCAAGACTCACCAATAAGGTAACTCCGCCGTGTGTTTTTTGGATCAAATCCGGTGACAATTCTCCACTCATGTCCTTCCAGAGCTGGGTAAGTGATCTTCAAGGGCATCTCCCCGATCCATTCTTCCCAGCGCTCCTCAATCAGATCCATAACTGCTGTTGCTTGTGCAGGAGTAACTAGAGAACTTTAAATTGCAATGCAGTTGTCAACTAAGAAACACCGGAAGTCCATGCGAGCCGGGCTGACATTAACCAATCAGATACCCTCCTCGAAAGGGCCAGAAATCAAACACCCAGTCAGGGATAGAGTCGAGAATGACATTCAAATTTAACAACTGTGTGGGAGTACTACTTCGTTTTGTAAGGGTATAGTTTCTTTAATTGAGTGAAGCCAGTAGTCTTTCTGAATGTGATAGCTGAGAACTGTGATTATTCGCTCGATAAACTCTTGTCATCACGCTCTGGCTTTAGCATCTGCCGAGCACATCTAAGCGCAAAATAGAAAACAGTGCCTGGATTTCAATTGGATACCCTTATTCTCTGTTCCAGGTACAAGTCAAGTTGAATTTACAAATTAGAATTCCGTGTGAGAAGTATTCAAATCCATAAATTCACTACGAAACAAGGCCGGAACCAAGCCCTAAATTTGAGACTTTTGAAAACTGCAAATAGTAAACTGAAACTATCAATCATATTAATATTACATCCATCTCCACATAGAAGTGTTGGAAAAGAAGGCTATCTGAGAGGCAGAGGTTGACTATAAACTTCATCTCTCTCTGGACCTCCGGGAGTTTTTTCCAGAGCTGAATTGCGCGTGCACTTCTGCCAGAGCAGAATCACGTGTGTACTTGGTGTATAACCTCAGCAGTATCTTCCATCAGAACCCCAAATCGGCAACGAATATGTCCTTTAGACTTTGCTTCAAATGGCCGAACACTCACAAATAGGTGGAAAACCAGCTTAAGCTGGTTGTACTTGTCAGTTCGTTCAATTCACACAGGCAGGGTGCGTGCTTCGCAAGTTTTTTAGTTTCTTCACACAACAAAGGCATGATAGTACTGTACTCAACTGCTCGTGCCGTATGGCGAGATTCTTCTACATTCTATATCTATAATAGGTTCATTCATACCAATATACCTGCTAAAACAAACCAACACATTATCAACCCTTTCCCGGTCATCAATCCTGCAACACCAAATGACTCTCCGCCCTCTGCTCGGCAACGCAATTCCCATGCTCACAGCCAGTTAGAGCACCAAAATCCACCCCCGTCTTTCTCTTAAAACTCACCTCACTCTCGTAAATGTCCTTCCAAAATCCTAGCGTGACGTGGATGATCCGCCGAATCCATTGCTGACTTCACCACGATCGATTAGGTGAAACGGTTCTGCAAAGTTTGTTTTTTCATACAGGCAGCGTGGTTATAGTACTCAGATTGTGCCAGCCATGCAATTCGTACTGCAGGATTTGATTTCTCTACACTCTATAAATATAGGCTCGATAAGCTTTTGTGCTCTACAAAAACAAAAAACATAAAAGAGTTTTCTACCAGTGTATATCGAGAAGCCATGGCCCTCCCTGCTCAAATTCTCGCCATTCCCCAGCGACTTGCTGAAATTAACGTTGAAATACAAAATGTAGAAAATGCTCTTCGAAATACTCGAAGAATGTTAAATGGTTTTTTCTTGAGGCTCCGTGAACCCGGCTGCTATTGAAGCCCGAATGGAAGCAAGCCGTCAAAGAATTCGGGAACTAGAAGAAAGACTCCAGGGACTACGCCAGGAGCAGCAGGCACTGATCGTGGAGGCAATCTGCCTTGGTGCCCGAGATAACTAAAAGAGTCCGTCGACTCTTTTGAGTTTGAGAAGGTTTAAATTAAATAAGTGTCTGTAGACGTTTGTTTTCATGTCTGGTGTTCCTTGTCTTTTTTTAGTGGAGATCTACTCCGGTGCTTACTGGAGATAGACTCCTATCTATGCTAACTATCTTTGTTTGGTTTTCTTTATTATGTTAGCATGTATGGTATGGGAAAACCCCTAGTGTAAAATGTTTACTACTTAATGCTATGCTAATATAATAATTAATAAAGACTTTTTCCCAGAATTACTACAATCCCTTGTAGAGAAAGGTGGGTTAACTAACGAAAGAAAGATGGAACCAGATGCATTCTTAAAAGAAAGCGCTTTGCCTTACCTATTATTAAAGATAAGACTGGAGGGAGCCCCCAGTTTGGTTGGAATGTAGGTTTCCCTGAATGGAACCGAGGTTATGGGAGTAAGTGGAGTTGGGCGGGCTACTCTCCAGGGCTTCATCGAAAGATAGAAAACCCCGGCAAAGGACTTCACTTTTTTTTTTTCTTTAAAAGAATGCCTTTGGAAAGACCCCATATGCATCTGGTTCATCCACCCACCCCCTATGATAAAGGAAAGATTCCTCGGGTAGGTCAAAGAGAGCTGGGGAAGGATCATCCCATGGGCTTGTTCTCTCAGGGTCAGTGGTGGGTAGAGTGCTCCGACAATTACTTCTTTTAATGCTCTTTATGATCGACATGAAGCTTTCGCAGTAAATATCGGAGATTGATGATGTAACTAAGTGGGTATCACGATGCCTTATCTATCCAAAACATAATGCCTATGATTGGACAAGGCAGTTGTAAAACCAATCCAAAAAGGGGTAAAAATGATCTTAAAAATCTCTGAATTCGTGTATTTAAGTAGAAGAATAGCCAACTAGGGCTTGTCGGGATATGAATGAAATGGTGCTCCACAAGGGCATCTTAGAAGTCATTTTCAAAGCAATAAGAAAGTCTTTGAATGATTATCAAGGGCTCTAGTTCATCCATTGATTATATTTTTACCATCTAACTAAATCAGAAAACTAAGGCGGGCTAGATTATTAATCATCTCTGTGGGAATTTCCCTCCAAATGATGTCTATAGGCTGACCTTTTCGGATTAGTAACGAAATTCACCAATCCAATCAATTGGATTAAGTCGACCTATGCTTTCCATACTTACCCTGACCCAGCCACCAACCACTTAGCTCTAGCTTCGGCCGATCCTTCGTCATATGCTAAGTAAAAACAACTCTTGCTACGATGCTACTTTTTTTAGAGAGTCCCTTTTTCGGGATAGGCAGGATATCTTGGTTTTGGAAAACTGGTTAAAAAGAGGAATGCTCCTCCATCTGTGGTTATTGCTTTGGGATCCTAGAATTCATCGCTACTAACTAGAAGAAGTTCCTGGGCTAAGAAGAGCTCTCCTGTAAAGCCTTTGATTCGACTTTGGGCAATGCCACTTCGAAAGAAAGGTAACCCGTTGGGTTGGGAGAACCTGGATATGTCGATTTAGAATAAGCCGATGCATATGGGAACGAAAGGTGAATGGAGGGGTGCCTCCTCGAGTTACTGCAGGTACACTTTTTGCCTGGGAGTGATTCCTTCTCGGGAGAACCTTCTTTCTAAGTCGAGTGACTGGGGACTACCTCCGAGCTGGAAAAACAACATTCTTGCTTTTGGCATCTTCCCCACCCAAGCCAACCCTTTCCTCAGCTGATGCCGACATGCCTATTTTGGGCTATTCTCTAGTCACATCTGGGAATACTCCTCTTTCCACTCAGATCCAGAAGCAGATCGCTGTGAAGGCGGATTTATAGTCATAAAGATGAGAAGTTTTAGGCCCTTTTGTCCCGGGGCGAGAAGCCACGCTTTGCTGTTGATGGTCATATCTAAAAAGGTTTTAATAACTTTTGTTGGAAGGGTTTGTCTCAGGTCTTGTTCTCCTAACTAAGATTCCATTCTTCGAAACAGAAGGCCGGCCAGCCAATAGGTTATATATGTATAAACCATAATAGATGAGGTCTTCTGAGCTCCCTTTGAGGCTAATTCGAAGAAGAAGATTCCGTATCATGGGGATAGTCCAACCGGGTGAACCAATTCTGATCCTTCCCCTCCCACCGCCCATGTTTGCAGAGACGAAAGGGAATCGGTCAGGCCTAGCGCTTAAGGCTTCTAGCTCCTCTCCTGTTGATTTGATTTGTCATCTCGCATCTTTCGTTTGACTTTAAACTATGCAAATAAATAGGCGGGGCTTCTCATTGCGTTAAACTGCCTTTCAAGGAAATGGGCTTCTTCGTACCGTACTCGACCTTTGGATCAATGTCCCCTCCACCGCCCTTGTTCTCGGTTGCTCCCCTGGAGGGCACTCTGGAGCAACGTTTGAACGCGCTCGGCCTTGTCCACCCTTTCCGCTAAGTATCCCGCTCTTCCCCCGAGTAGACAACACAAACAAGGTAGCCATTCCATCATGATGGAATGTCCCATACCATCCCAAGTCGTAAGCGACAACATGCCCAATCTGTCATAGCCAACTCGTTTGCTTCTACCAAGCCCACAAGCTTGAGTCTTCAACCAAGACTCGTTTCGTTGTTCACTTGCCAATTGCATCACCAACTGGTCAAGTGCTCAGCCCATCAAGGTCTCTGCCAGAAAGAAGCGAAAGTTTCAACCGAAAATGGCTTCTCAAACTCAGGCAACTTCAGCACCGGCTCAATCACCATCGCCATCTTCAAACCGTAAAAATACCTTTTGACAAGTTTCAGACTAGTTCTAACCCCGATCCTTCTTCAGCGGATCTGTCAAAGCCTTGCCTCTTTCCTCCTGCCGAATCATCAGAGACACGGAATCACATTACTGTAATGAATGAAAAGGTTGGGTTGTCGAGTGATATGGGTGATGATTGGAGCTCCCAGACAGCGAGCAAAGAGCAGAGCGACAATGCAAGGTGGTAGGTGCCTCAATTAAGCTTGTTCCTTTCTAAGGCAGTAAGTGAAGGAAGCAAGAGCAGCGGAGGAAGATCAGCGCGAGGTAGAGCGGAGGAGAGTGAAGCAACGAAGGCAGGCAGCGAGAGGTAGCACAGCGTAAGGGAAAGAGGGAGGTTTGATGGGACCCAATTACGTCCATCCCCCAGGCTTCAAACGACCATGATGGCACGGTTGGATGCAATGGTTCTGGGGCCTGGTGGATGTAGTCATCATGAAACTGGCGGGCATCGCACCGGCGGGCATAGTGTCGATGCAATCCTTGATCATGGAGGGCCAATAGTAACCCAATCTCTGGATTCTGTCTTGAAGTTTAGGTCCTTGGCTGATGAGCACCACAAATGCCGTTATGGGTCTCTTGAATGACCTTCTCTGCTTCTTGGTCCGACAGACACCGCAGGAGCACTCCATCGTAGGATTTCCGATACAACGTTTTCGTTTGAGGGTCGTAATGGAACCTCGGAGCACGTCTTCGGATACTTACCTTTTTTTTTTCGGGTCATCTGGTAGTATCCCGTATTGGATAAAGTCGATGAAAGGATATCTCCAATCTGGAATTCCCACTTCGTCAACCGTTATTCGAACTGAACTTGATTGCATTCCGCAAGGGCTTCATAAGTGTCTAGCGGTGGTAGGATTCTCCTTTCGAAGACTGTGTGATATTTTTGGGTTCACCGTCTGACGGTGTCATGGAAGCTGCTAACCATGCTAGTGCATCGGCTCGGGCGTTCTTTCCCCTCGGCACATGTTCTATGTTGAAGTACGTGAACGCATGTGCCAAACTTTTTTCCCTCCTGTGATAAGGTACAAGGTAGGGCTTTCTCACTTCATAGACATTGTTCATTTGGTTTACAATAAGGAGGGAATCGCCCCTGACTTCGAGTCTTCGGATTGCCAACTCCATTCCCATAATCAGCGCTGGATACTCCGCAACGTTGCGTTGTTGGAACACGGTTCGGGGAGAGCGAACGAATGCGGGATAAGATGCCCTTCTGGTGTGATAAAAATAATGCCGACACCTGAGGACTGTTCTTTTCGTCCATTCATTCGGGAGGCACCGTCAAAGTACATTTCCCATGGGGCTAGGGCTAACATATGCCAACCCAGGGCGAAGAGAAGCAGGGACAGGCAAGGATGCAGGAATATATAGTTGTGAATAAACCAGTGCGCCGGGTCAACTTCAATCGGTCTTTCTTACTCCGCCTTACAACACTGAGAACAATGAACAGACCTGGCTGATTCAGAAAGTGAAAGTCAAGCTGAAAAACGTGATAGACGTGCGTACTCGCGCGATACGGCTTTTCAGCACGGGGGCAAGCTTAAGAGAGAGTAGGGGCGATAGCGGCTCTTATCTGTGAGTGATGCGTGGCGTGCTCTCGCTCTTGTATTGGTGAATCTCTCTTTGTTGCCTTCCCTCCCTGTGGTCGGTCGGTCTATCTTTCTCTTTCTTGTCGGCTCTATCTCGATCCGGCACCCGATCCGTTTATGCTTCAGCCGCTGCTGAAACTGGTTTCGGGTAAAATACCACTCGGGCAACTGACCGATCGGAGTCTGTATCTCCAACGAGTGATTCTGCTCCCGATTCCGTTCTTTGAGGAAATCTATCACGTCGGAAGATTTACGGCGTTGTAAACAAGAACCAGAGGAGTCGGTTGAGCTATACCAGGAACGTAGTTATGTTATTAGCGAGCCAAGTGGAAGAATCTATCCCAGCAGAGGAGAAATGAGACAAAATTTGTATTGCGGGAATCGGCAACGAGCTGCGCCCGGGCTTGATTGCAGGAGGCCCTATAACTTTCTTTCGATGAACTCTCTCAACGTGCTACTGGACTTGAGGAAGTCCTTATTCAAAAAAAAATATTGAAATATTAGCATATAATAGATTCGCAGACGACGGAGACGAAGCGAGCGAGCCTCCATTCCATCTTCATTCGAGAATGAGTCTATTTATGAACTTGACGAATCATTGCAAGGAAATAGAATACCGAAAGAGTGCGCTGGAATGCCTGCTCCTGCCCGTTTCCTGTTGCCGGAGCTACCTATTCCCTATCTCTAACCGAACGACCTACCTACTCTCCTTCCTAAGAAATTCTATGCTCAACTAAGTTTCTAAAGTCCCTTCGAAAGCCAAGCAAGCACCCGAAACAGGATCTAAGACTCGCCTTCGAAACCTCCCCCAGCCCTCTTTTTCAAATAGGAAATAAAGCTACGGGAATAGGCCAAAAAAGGCACACCTGAAGGCAATTCATATTGTTTAGTCACCTACGGAGATAGTTGGCTCGCTCCTGTAGCTCGTTGGTTGACGGTGCCCACTATTTATTTTTTGATTCCAAAAACGATTCTTTCTTTACAAGACAAGGGAATGTAAATTGGCCAATACATATACTCCAGTAATATTAGAGAAATAGAAGAAATAGTAAGTAGAAGGGAATGAAAGAGAGGCGGAGGTCATATTCAGGTTGTGCCTAGCTGACAGGGACCTAGCTGACAAGGCAGGCTCTTCAAGTCATTGTTAATTGGGGCGGCCGGCTTAATGGCTTGCCTGCAGGTGTGACTGTTCCGAGTGGGGCTTGCAACGACTACTTTTACTTACTTGGATTCCTCTTCCTCATCTTATGTGGCATCCGCACCCGGTGCAGACTTAGAAGCGGACTTGGAAAATTCCTTCAAAAAAGGCTGGTGCGACTGCCCGTCCACCTAAATATTGATTTTTTAGGTAACAGCCAACCTACATAATAGGAGAGTCTGCCACCAGGCCTGCCCGATCATAGGAATAGGGAAATAAAGCGATCGTCCCCTCCACTGCAACCATAACTGTACCACAAGGAAAGTCTGCCTAATAGGAAGCAACATCCACTTCCTCTTCAACCGCTCAAGTGGCTTCCCCTAAATCTTAATCTGAAAGACCACAAACCCCTGGCGGATCACATGATACACAACTCGGGTAGTCCCCTTATACACTGGAAAACCAACAAAAGAGGACACTTTTTCAAAGCCTCCATCTTCTAACCGCTTACAATGCTTGCTTCCGATTCCAGCTTTTCTCCAGTGGCTTTCGATTATAAAGCATCTCCAGCGGATGATGAATATGTTCTCCCACTAAGGCCGAGGTTGAACCCTATTTTCTTATTACGGGATGTATTTTCATTACATTACCTTTCTTTTTAAATAAAGAAATGATGAGCAAAGCAAAGAAAGAGGAAGATCCACATTCCCAAGAAGGCTCCAACCCTGAGAGACCCTTTCCAGAACTGGTCCAGTCCAAACGCGCGCTTATTAAGGTATGATGAATAGGCGAAAAAAAAGCCATACAATCAGCGAAGGCAATCGATATCTTTTTCCCTCAGGTCTCTTTTCTCTCTAAAACCTGAACTCGGTCGGAACGACCCGTTCGCCACTTTAGATGGAGATGGCCTATCTCCTCTTTTCTATTCTTCGGTATCCGTTGGGCGCCACACCCATTCTCTTATGATGCACCTAGTGACCAAGGTGAGTGATTCGGCATTATTTCACAGGCAAGTTCAGTCGGAAGACCTTAATTAAGAAAGAGGTCTTCCGACTGAACGATCGGCGGGGCGTCGTTTACCTTCTCTCTCTATCTATAAGAAAGGCAGAAATCAAAGTGAGGGCTAGCTATAATCCGCATCTCTACCCCTAGCCATAGAAGCCTCCCACTGTTTTGTTGCTTCATCGACTGACTGTTTTGATGAAGATGGAGAGATTGAAGCTTCTTCCGCCTCTTTCTATGAAAAGAGAGAAGTGAAGCCTAGCAAGGAGCCGGGGAAATCTACTTTAGTTAAGAGTGTACTGAGTAGAAAGGTCTTGTCAGAGCCTTTCCTTACTTACTTACTTACTGCCTTTCATTTTGATCTATCTAAAGAACGTCTATAGAAGACCCCGGTTAGCCAGACGTATGTCAACGCATATTAGCAGCGCTCAATATGATCTGCAGTTTGACCGCGGGGCGGGAACAGTTGATAACTAAAGAAAGGCCTGATATGAAGGGTTGGTTGCTTTATCTATGTCCCGCGCGCGGTCCTACACGACGATAGTCCTGCCTTTTAACAAGGGTAGGATTTAGTCTTTGAATGAGGGCCGTTCTCGACAAGATTTTAGACAGGGGTTGTTCATGGGGAACGCGGGCCTCACTATACAGCTATGGTATTTTTGCTGCTTTGATCCCAGACAAGAAACACCGACATACTTCCCGAGTGAAATTACCATTTCTACCTTAGAACTTCTGGCAACCGGCTCATAGGTCTTGGAGAGCCTCAAGATATCTGAAGCGACAGCTACACGGGCAAACCTATCTTGTCCACGTATCTGTGTAGAACTCGACATACAGGAGGGAGGCTCCCAATCGATTTGACAACTCCTAGTTGGAGAAAAGGGTTCAATGATGCAGCACACACAGGCTTTGGACTATGAACAGCTACCGTTCAAGTGCAACCGTTGTCATGAATACAGCCGGGAGATCCTGTCCTCAAAAGAACCTACAAAAAAAACTTTCTTATTATGATAAAAAATCCTACTACTTCTGGTCCAGGGGTTTCCGCACTTGAAGAAAAAAACCAGGGGCGTATCGTTCAAATCATTGGTCCGGTACTGGATGTAACCTTTCCACCGGGGAAGATGCCTAATATTTACAACGCTTTGGTAGTTAAAGGTCAAGATACTGTTGGCCAAGAAATTAATGTGACTTGTGAGGTACAGCAATTATTAGGGAATAATCGAGTTAGAGCTGTAGCTATGAGTGCTACAGATGGTCTGATGAGAGGAATGGAAGTGATTGACACGGGAGCTCCTCTAAGTGTTCCGGTTGGTGGAGCGACTCTCGGACGAATTTTCAACGTTCTTGGAGAGCCTGTTGATAATTTAGGTCCTGTAGATACTCGCACAACATCTCCTATTCATAGATCTGCGCCTGCCTTTATACAGTTAGATACGAAATTCTCTATTTTTGAAACAGGGATTAAAGTAGTGGATCTTTTAGCGCCGTGGAGGAAAAATCGGACTATTCGGGGGGGGCTGGAGTAGGTAAAACAGTACTCATTATGGAATTGATCAACAACATTGCCAAAGCTCATGGAGGCGTATCCGTATTTGGCGGAGTAGGCGAACGTACTCGTGAAGGAAACGATCTTTACATGGAAATTGAGAATCTGGAGTGATTAATGAACAAAATATTGCAGAATCAAAAGTCGCCCTAGTCTATGGTCAGATGAATGAACCGCCGGGAGCTCATATGAGAGTTGGTTTGACTGCCCTAACCATGGCGGAATATTTCCGGGATGTGAATGAATAAGGCGTACTTCTATTTATCGACAATATTTTTCGTTTCGTCCAAGCAGGATCCGAAGTATCTGCTTTATTAGGCAGAATGCCTTCTGCTGTAGGTTATCAACCGACTCTTAGTACAGAAATGGGTTCTTTGCAAGAAAGAATTACTTCTACCAAAGAGGGATCCATAACTTCCATTCAAGCAGTTTATGTACCTGCGGACGATTTGACTGACCCCGCTCCTGCCACAACATTTGCACATTTAGATGCCACCACCGTACTATCAAGAGGACTAGCTGCCAAAGGTATCTATCCAGCAGTAGATCCTTTAGATTCAACGTCAACTATGCTCCAACCTCGGATCGTTGGTGACGAACATTATGAAACCGCGCAAAGAGTTAAGCAAATTTCACAACGTTACAAAGAACTTCAGGATATTTTAGCTATTCTTGGGTTGGACGAATTATCCGAAGAGGATCGTTTAACCGTAGCAAGAGCACGAAAAATGGAGCGTTTCTTATCACAACCCTTCTTTGTAGCAGAAGTATTTGATTTACCGGTTCCCCAGGAAAATAGGTTGGTCTAACAGAAAAATTTAGGGGGTTTCAACTGATCCTTTCCGGAGAATTAGATAGTCTTCCTGAGCAGGCCTTCCATTTGTAACATCGATGAAGCTACCGCGAAGGCTATGAACTTAGACGTGGAGAGCAAATTTCAGAAATTACAAAAAATCTATGTGTACTGACTCCTAATCGAATTGTTTGGAATTCATAAGTCAAAGAAATCATTTTATCTACTTATAGTGGCAAAATTGGTGTATTGCCAAATCACGCCCCTATTGCCACCGCTTTAGATATAGGCATTTTGAGAATACGTCTTAACGACCAGTGGTTAATAATAGCTCTGATGGGTGGTTTCGCTAGAATAGGCAATAATGAAATAACCGTTTTAGTAAATGATGCGGAGAGGGGTAATGACATTGATCCGCAAGAAGCTCAGCAAACTCTTGAAATAGCTAAAGCTAACTTGAGCCGAGCTGAAGGCAAGAGAGAAACAATTGAGGCGAATTTAGCTCTCATACGAGCTAGGACGCGGGTAGAGGCTGGCTTTATGATGGGTCAAAGTTCTTAAGGACTCGACAGGGGACTGACTATCCACCGGGTCAACTCAAAAAAAAAAAAAAAATCCTAAAAAAACCTTAAAGACTTTCTGCCCACTCAAGGTGGCCTTTCTCAATGGACTCTACCCGAGAGTCCAAACCTACGATGCCCTCAATGAACGCCCTAAATCTCATCTACCCTTTCCTCTAGACGAGTAACACGTTCACGGGTATGTAGGTACGTACCTTTCTCTGGTAGCTCCCCGCCAGCGATCTCCACAGTCGACATCGTCGCTTCACAGCGTGGATCTGATAGAGTGCTGCGAATGTGGTGAGGTTTGAAATCTTAGACAGCGTCCGAGCGAGCGACAGCGCAGCGAGTGAATTGTTGAATGCTGCGAACGCTGCAAGTTAATATAATATATGAATAAGATTGTTAGGGCTTCTACTTACTAGGAGATAGTGGATGTACCATTTTATGGGTTCGAATCCCATAGCCCTACTGTGAAGGAAAAGACTGATTATGCACCACATGACAAGATATAAAATCATTAAGAAAGAGGGCTATTGCAGTGACTCTCATTTGACTACAGGTGCGGATGGTCGTTTTGTCAATTTGATTGAGGATTCAAATAGATGTCTTTTTGAGGAGAAAGCTCTCTCTCATTACCAACTAGAGGCAAGCACTTGTGCTTGAATTCAAAGCCTCTATTGTGAAATCATCCTTTCGCTTTTCTGCCATGTTTAGGTCCTACATTCCTAAACCCAATCAACCAGGAATTTTGAGACCAATTACTAAAAACGAAAATGGACTTCCTGTCTCTTATCTCATACCGTATCTGATATCGTATCTGACCCTTCGGTAGTTAATCGGTTGATATCTAACAACAAGACAGGGAAAGAAACATGCCTAACGTTAATAAAAAACAAGCAAGAGTTTATAGGACCAGATTGACAGAGATCATTATCCTATGCCAATGATGGACAAACTGCTACAAACTGTGAATGGTCCAGAAGTGATTTCGTTCTGGATATAACCAAGTTTTGGTTCATCCGAGGAATCTATTTCTGCTTCTGTGACCAAAAGTGGAATTGTTGCATGCCTATTAGAGAATGCCTTTTGGATTAATAGATCCTGGCGCAAAAGCTAGCAGCTCTTCAAGATATGCTAGGATCGTTAGTAGACTTTCTATTTTTGATATTATTGTATTACCGATAAAAAGAGAAGACCTTTTAGAGAATCTCTTTAAGAGAAAAGATAGTTTCATATAGCTCTCAATCCTTTCCTTTTAAAAGCCACTTTTTCATGACCCGTCATCGCCACCGCGAATAACCATAACCTGCCAGCCTGTTCGTATCGTAGCGTAGTAGCCAAAGAAATCGGGGAATCAAACCATCGAAGCTGGTGTAGGATCGTTTATCGAAGCGAGCCAAGGGGGTTGTACGTGAGCCAACTGAATCAAACAATCGAAGGTAAGCGGTTCAGGTCATCAGTGGGAGGGTCCTTTTTCTTCTTGTTTGACTTATTTCTTTCCCTATTAAATAACAGGTTTGGGAATGATGAATATGTAGCACATGAAGATTAGTACGGTATTGTTTCGGGCGCTTCCGACTCATCATATGATTGCGAGAAAATTCATTCATTCACCGTAGGAGAAGCGGTTGGGCACGGAGGGACGGGATTGGCTTTCCTACTTTCCAGTGATGGTGGCTAGGAAAAGGCCTTTAAGACGAAGGAAAACTCAATTAAGATAAATTCATAGCTATCTCCCGCGGACAAGGGATACTAAATCGTAGACTATCTCCCAAAGCCTCATGGTTGTCTTTCGTTGTGCTAGCCCTCATCAGGGAACCTTAGTGTAGACCATTTGATCGAGAGCTCCGACACCGCGGAAGGTTCATCAACTCTTTTTCCAGCTTCAAAAACAGATTCAAACATCGAGGAGCAGACAGACCCTGGGCCAATTACTGGCATTGATGATAACGGCTTTCTAATAAAGTTTCTGGTACCTAATACTAGTCGACCAGAGAGAAGCCGACTTATCTGACAAGGCTATAAAATAATGGTTTATTGACCAGTTTCCACGGACTTTCGATACCGGCTTGGCTTGTGGAGGTGCCCATTATGCCGTTCGTTATGCCTCTTGTGATTGAGGTGTCCGGTGGACGTTCCCTTAGTTCCGCTCGCCATCAGGCTACTTTAGTAAGCCGTTCAACTCGTGCTTCTGATAGGAAGTTCTTCTTCTACTGGTCTTCCTCTTGTGGTTACGATTTCAAATACATCCCAAACTTTCCAGAGGAGATGCCGGTGAAGACTACCAGCCAATGATGGACCTGGGCCTACTACCGCCAAGTAGCCTATGAAGTATCAAATTGAGTACAGTACTAAAGTCAAACTACTTGTCTTCTCTTCCCCAAAAGAGCAGCTGAAATCAACCCATGGCAAGCAGCATACCCGTTTAAGCATAGTCGCTCGTCTAAGGTTTCGGGACAAGAAGAGAGGCGGTTTCGAGTGCTCATGTGCCAATTTCGGGTGAGGTAATGCTAATTGATCCTCCGTAGTTGATGAACCTCTTTGAGAGCCTGTTACTCGTAAGTCAAAAGAATTCTATGCCAAGGATTTCAATGCCGATTTAGGGCCGGCCAAACGAATGAGACTTGTTCACCGACGGAAATAGAGAGTACTAACCCGAAGCACCTCCCCCTGCCCCCAAGCAGTAAACTCTAGAATTGCACCTTCTTTTTTCATTTTTTTCTGAATTCTGTATAAAGATGAATGAAAGATTCATATTCGCTCAGGTGCGCCTACGGTCTTATGATCGACAGATTCACTTAGCCGGGTAATCCGCCTGACTAAGCCTCCAGAGATCTAAGGCTCCAGCGCGACCTCCCGAGAACTTACGTTAGCCATGAAGTGTTGACCCTATATTCTTTTTGAGTATTACTTCATCGCTTTACCCACTCACAGAGCTACCTCTAAAGGTAGTGGCTGATATGAACCACGACCCCCAAAGAACGTTCTACGAGCGAATCTCGCGAACTCTCGAAGTCGGATAACTAGAAAGAGCTATCACCCCCAAAGGGATGACCAGAAAGAGCTACTTCTCTATAAGTAAATCTCAATATCAAAAAATTGACCCAATTACTGAGATAAACCCAGCATTACCCTGACACAAATAAAGGGAGTCACCCCCTACTTACGAAAGGATAAGAATGGAAACTCCTTCCTACATTAGATAAAGACAGTGTGTTGCCTTCATCCAAGGCATAGGCCTTAAACAGAACCGAACCTGGATAACCCGCTCCACCACCAAAGTTATTATAGTGGTGTTACAAACAACACTACCAGCTACCTAACCTACCAACCTTACTAGGACATAGACAAAAGTCAGCCGAGTGTAGGTTATCAAACTATACACAACCCCTCTTCTAGCAGTCCGGTAAAGGGTAGTAGATCGAAACTAATTGCATGAGGTGCGAATCTCATACAACCAAGACAAGATCCTGGAGAAGTGGAACTCGTCAAGGGTCCACCTCTCAGTTAAGACCTGAACCTCCTATGCATGGAGGGCCGGGGTCAGAATAAGGGACAACCACTGCGTTTCCACAGTGGGCACATCCAATCGAATAAAAAAGGAAAACACAGATCCCACACACGAGATCTGGACCTCCTGAGTGATCGATCGACCTAATGTGATACATACACGTACCCGGAAACGGGTAGTAGCACATTCTATGTCCCTTAACTTAACTAAGCTAGTAAGATCTATCATCTACCAAAGTAGATTGAGTCGAACCATGACCAAATGAGAGTGGTGACGAATCACTATCATCCGATCATAGTGAGAACTAAACTCATTTAGTAAATCCTAGATCAAATAATCACTTTGGCTTACTAGGTAAGCACTGGTTAGATCTCTTGAAATAATCCATCGAGATCACTGGAATCACCAAACGGCGACTCCAATGATCTGAGAACTTCTGTAATGTTCTCCGCTTATTTATGTAGACGGCAGTAGGCAGCGAACGTTCTAAAACATTCATTCCTTTTTTTCTTATTTATTTTATGACATTCACTAGCCTATTATTCCTCAACTCTCCTAGACGAGGACCCACGGAGGGTCCCCGATGGTGGGCGCCTGGTTGTCAGCCAGGGGATCTTAAGGTGATGAAAGGTTGGTTCCCTTCCTCTCAAGCCAAAGACCAGAGGTAAACCTACTAATATTGAGGTAGAAGAGAGTGAGTTAATTGACCGGCTCACTCCCCTTTTCCCTCAACCCAGTAGGTCGCCTCCTGTGGACATTCAAAAAAAAAAAAAAAGATTGTTCGCTTATGGTGTGCGGAGGGCGCGAAAGCGCCTCGCCTCCCACCCCCTTCATACCAAGGCTGGTGCCTTGAACGCTATAACTCAGTGGCCAGGGGGCTCCTTAATGACTTTTGCTGTTGTGAAAACTACTAACAAAAAAAAGATCTGGTGAAGGAAGAGGGTAAGGGCTTGTATGTCCACCCGTCTGAATAATCAATCAGCGTATGTGATTCCAAAAAGATAGCAAACTTGGATGCAGTTGTGTGTGGTAGGTCAGCGATATATCACAGACACTTATATGGACGAAATGACTGCAGGATTCTGGACGGAAAGTGAAGAACCAGGCACCAGCCGAAGATACGGGCTTATGTGCCCAGTGCTCCTATCGAGTAAGACCTGCGCTGTGGTAGGGTGCGGAATGAGGGAAAGCACCCCGTGAGTTCGCGTCAGTTGAAGGCGTCAGTCAGGACCCTGAAACAACATTCATTCTATTTCAGTATACGTTTCGCTAACCCAATCAGGACCACGTCGTCCCGGCCTTTCACCGAAAGGTGGAAGGAGGGGGTAGGCTATGCTCCTAATTTGGTGTACCTCTCTTTTTCCCCTGAGTCGGGTGATAGAGAATAGACCGAAGTCTTTACTTTTTTTTAGTAGAATTCATGGATAAAGGGGGGCCCGAAAGGGTATCCGGGGTTCCATGTCTTAGGGTCCCAAGAGTTTTATCGGTTCTCTGGACAACCCCTATATAAACAATAGAAAAAAATTTCTATTGTTTATACTCGCTCAGGTGCGCCTACGGTCTTATTAACCAGCAGGTGATTGACCCATGGGAATCACCCATCGGGCCCTGCCAGGATAAGATAACAACACTCCGCACTGATTGTGAGACCACTCCCATGGCTGAGAGTTCTTCAGGCTACCAGCCCCACTGTGTATGTAGCCGAGTACTTATCACTCAACCACACGAGCCAGAATCCCTTTGTGTTGTACCACAGGTGGCTTCCGACTGCTTCTCACCGAGACACCCGAAGGGCCGGCCATATGTACCTCGGGAGACCCGGCCCATTCAAATCAAAATATAACGAGCACCTACGACTAAGGGGAATGGAATGTCGACCACAGGGTGAGATGATCTTAGAATACGAGGGCGAGTGACTGGTCAAGTCATGAAACTTAGAAATTGTGATCAACATGGCTGCAAGTGGACTAGCTTTATGTGTTTGAACTGACTACGACCAAAGTCATGGCTACTTCAACCAAAAAAAGGGCGACCCCCTATCCGAAAGAAGTACCTCACTTACGAAGAAGTAGTTGGAGCTGGGCTCCGAACTATTTCGGTTTGGTTTTGTTTCATTTTTCTAAGAGCGGTCTGATCCCTTATTTGATAAGACCGCTCCTGGTGTTCGAACTAGTCATTAATAGTCGGCTTAATTGGTATCCTTTCGGTATGCGTTGCGAACACTTTCATTTTGAGCGTCTCATCTTCTCTAGAGAAGCTAAAATCGAACGGATAGAGCAGATGGTCCAACTACAGAACTTATTCTTTTTCATTACTTCCATGGTCGTGCCTCGTGGCACGGCAGCACCCGTACTATTGAAATGGTTCGTCAGTAGAGATGTTCCCACAGGTGCCCCTTCTTCCAATGGTACTATAATTCCTATTCCTATCCCTTTATTCCCTCTTTTGGTCTATCTACATTCCAGGAAAATCAGACGCTCCATGGACGGAGCAAAAAGGGGAGTGTTGGTCAGAGCAAGCCGCCCTATTCTATTACCAGACATAATTGGGAGAAGCTCATCCGAAACTAGAGCTAGAAACGCCTCATTTCGTTTCGTTCTCGTTCTTCATTTCCTTCTTCTCGAATTCAAGGGGGACTTGTCCTATTTAGAATCTTTCTGCGGTGTGCTCCGTTTACTATTCTTTCGTACTCTCTTCTCTTTACCACGCGATAGGTCAGCGAAGCGTGAGCGGGCGCGGAGAAGGAAACGCCAAACACTTCGGCCTAACGGGAATGAGCAACGACGAAATGACAAGATGAGGTGCCCCGGGCACCCCCATTTAGAAAGAAGGGTCGAAGGTTTTGGGCCTGTAGCTTTCCCCGTCCCCCCTTCGTCGGGTGGTGCTTGTGGGGGGGGTGTGCCACCTGAAATCGGGCTTGAAGCTCTCGCCTTACCAACGAGCCGACAGCTGATGGCTGTTGGTCACGACTACTACCAAAAAGCTCCAATGAAGATTCATATTTCACATGGAGGAGTTTGCATCTTTATGTTGGGTGTTCTTCTGTCGTGCGACCCGGCGGCTTATGTGCGACCTGTGGCCCACGCCTCCTATTTGTTCAGGGCGGGCGGCGTGAACTCTGATTCGATCCGGGTATTCAATCCCGCCGCTGAGATGCTCAGTTGACTCCTTAACCTTGATAGGAAGATGGCTTATTCCTAAATTCGTGCATAAGGGTAAGGAACTTTGGATGAACTAATGCGAATGGGTGTAAGCCTCGCTGCTCGGAAACACCCAGTGCTGACCACACTGAGAGACACGAAAGCGCGGGTAACGCCAGTTGGCGAAGTGGCGTTAAGCATCCCTAGCGGTACGAAAAGAGAGGTCGTGATGATATCATCTACGTCCGTACCGCTCCTCGTGGAGTAGATCCCGCATCCAACCAAGCCTTTGACCAGGGAACGGGAGAATTCCCACTACCGCTGGCAGGCCAGCCGGGCCGTGAGCGCGGTGGGAACGGGCTTCCCAAAAAGCCAGCCCGGGCCGGGGTCAGCATAGAATGAAGGGGACGGCTGTTGGCTTTGCCAACTTAGCTTTTTAGGTTCCGTTCCGTCAGCGGGCGGAGAAAAGCGGACGTGGGGACTCGGGTCGGGGCGCAGCGTAACTAAGAGAGCCATTCCATTTAGGGTGAGACAGAAGGGGCGGGCACGAGCGGTCTGGTGTCCGAGCCGATTGGTCAGACGACGACTACTTCACTAATTAGATTAGTATTAGCCGCTTACCCCGGAATAGAATGGGATGGAATAGAAAGAACGCGAAGCGCTATAGGGTTGGTTTCTGTTTTTTGGGGGGATAAGCTTGTGAAGAAGCAAGCTTATCCCCGCCCCGACCGGCAGCTCTGCTGGGTCTCCCCATCTCTCCATAACTTCCCCCGGTCTTCGGCCCGAGCTGTATGAGGCAGAAACTCGTCCCACGTACGGTTCGGAGGCCGAGCCCCACCCCAGCAGTAATGGTGTGGCTTAGGTCAACTAACACAAAGAAGATACAGTTCACTCAACGATTGCCTTTGGGTTCCGAACTCCATATGGGGAAGGAGCGTTGTTGTTTGCGAGGTATCGATCATTTACATGGACCCACTTCTCATTCCATTTGTGGGAATTTTATGATCTATAAACCGTCCCTAACGAACGATCGGCTCATGTTTGAGCATGATGAATCACTTCGTGCCGACCTGTTGCCAATAAACTTTCCGGCCTCATATGATAATGGAAAACTGGAGCATTTTCTGCATCGGTGGATGAAAAATCGCGAACATACAAATTTCTGGTTTACCATGTTCCCAGAAAAAAGATACTTTTTTTCTATTCAAGAAACGACGAGCACGACTGAAGTGGCTATACATACAAATCCACTTACGGATCTATATGCTCCGATTGGAACTGGAAGTTCCAGAACAGGTGGCTGGTATACCACCATAATGAAACTGCCTTTTATTTTTTGTATTCGGATAGGATTTCTGTTGGCTTCGTCGGGAGGCTCGCTTAGTTTGTTACGTCAGCTCAAAAAGGATAAGTTGCATTGGAATCGAGAAAGTTCCGTGGAGTTCATAATTGCATAAAAGGAGTCAAAGTAGTGGCTGCGGCGCGTCGAGGCACTTCTTCGACGGTCCCCGTCCGCCCGCCTGCCGGCCCGCTCTGAATAATTCATGGGCCGGCAGGCGGGCGAGACAGAAGGGGCGGACACTTTTGGTTATCTAAAGGCGAAGACTCTGAAGTGGGCGAACACTCGGCCCAGCGGGCGAACATGCCGGGCTCCGGCTCCGCGCACCAGCAAGAAAACGGCTGCGCGTTAGCGCAACGGCTTTCGCGCGTCAGCGCTCAGTCCGTTGCTTGTTCCTTTCGAAGCACTTTCTAGTGTGAACCACCAACCAAGAAAACGTATGCGCGTTAGCGCAACGGCTTTCGCGGTAGTACGCTCATCCGTTGCTTGTTCGAATCGCGTCACGAGTCTACAAGCCTTTCTCATTTCAGTGCTCGCCTTTTGACTATTCCCCCGTGAAAATTCCGTACCGTCACGTTCCGTCAGGGGCCTTTAGTCTTTTGATTAGAGTAGGGGTCGCGAGAGAGCAGAGCGTACCGCCCTGCCATAGTCGCGAGTCTGTTTATAGTCGCGACTGTTGTGCTTTTCTTTTCCAATTTCTTTCTTGGTTGGTAAACCCAACCGGCGATTTCCGACAAGTCTTTCTTCACTAAGAAAGCGGAAACAAAAAGAATAAAGGATAAAGTAATGGAAATGGATAAAACTCAAAAAGAAGATATAAAAATGAAACCTAATGAATCGGCCGATTGGGCCCAAATCATTGACAAACATTCCCTCTTTATAAAGGTGGTTCTTTTAGTAGTTCTATCCATTTTAGGAATTCTTCTATATGATTATAATAGGAGCTTCATGGTACATCAGGAGACCTTGCGTTGGGTCCATAACTACAATATTTCTAATGATGCTCAATTTCATTATGAGGTACATGTAGGGCATGATGGGACAACGCTAAAGCCTACCCCATTTCCAAAAGAAATGGGCCCCGCCCCGGTTGCTCCGTCTTCTCTCAGGAGTCCGTCCTTAGACCCAGCAAGTCTAACGTCCAACAGTCCACATGAGCAATTTACCATTAGCCCATGGATTCCTATTCAACTAGATGACGACTTGTATTTCTCATTCACAAATCCATCTTTCTTTTTGCTGCTAACTCTCAGTTTGGTCCTACTTTTGGTTCATTTTGTTACTAAAAAGAGAGGAGGAAACTAAGAAATATATATATATATATGAAATTCTACTCTCACTTTACGGACGAGGAATTCTGCCGTGCAAATGGCTTGCCGCTACCCTAATGAAAAAGCTTGAGGAGAATTTCTGGAAATGGAGTTGATTTCTTTCGCTTTCTTTGAGTCGATACTACTGTTATCCAATTTGAAAAAAGTCCTTTGAAGCGGTTGAGGGGCAGCTGACCGAAAGGAAAGCGGGTAAACCGCCACTGTATTTAACATTGGACCGGGACACACCTCTGTGCGCCCTGGCCGGACTGACAGGTTTTTGGCGCCATAAAGTGAGGGAGAGAGAGAGATCTCGTTAGTCTTGGTATGCTTGCGTCGCCGGCCCGACGGACCTGGGGGGAAGAAGCCCTTCCCCCCCCCCGGATGTAGTTACTAAGTCTTGAGTTTTTCGTGACGAACCGGGTTAAAAAAAGTCACGATCAGAAAGGTTGAAATCCGGGTCATGCATCTGGAAAACGCTGGTTCGAGTCCAGCTCGTGACACTACAAAGCGGGCTTGGTCGTATAGAATAGAAGGCTAAGTAAGCGCCCTCTACTTGTTAGACAAATAACTGTACCATTCCAAACTTAGAAAAGACGTTTTTGGAAAAAAAAAAGTTGGCGATGATTGAATGAAAAGGACTCGAGGAAGAAGTGAAAGGGGATCAAAGCAGAGGAAAGAAAGAGCTAGTGCGGAGCAAGTCAGGAAGCCAGTCAATCCAGTCATTAGTTAGCACTACCTTATCCTCCCTTGAAAGCGGTAGGGCAGGCAGCTCTTTATGCTCGTAAAGTATACTCCACTCGCTCTTATATACTTTAAACTTTTCTCGTTCGCTCGCTTGGTTTCAGAGCTTCTCTTCTGTACTATCTCAACTCAGTCTTTTCTGTCCCGAAAGCAAGTAATCCAACATTGGCGTAGTACCTCTTTTCGGAAAAAATAACGTTATCAACAGGCCAGCAAGTGACGCAGGCAAGGGAAAGGGCGAAGTTAGCCTCAACGATTACCTCCTCTGACTCCCTCTCCTATAATATAAGATCCTCTTCTTAAATAAAGTCAGCTATGATAGAAGCCAGTTTTTGATTATTTCCTCCCTTTACAGTGAGGCAGGAATGAACTTCAAAGAGGATTTTGTTCGTTACGAAGCACGAGAATTGGTCGAGATGTGGTCTTCAGTCACATCGGTAGGGAGTAGGAAAAGAGGAAAGGTAAAAAAGGGGTATATCGGTAACTAAGGGGATAGCTGTTCTGCAACAGGTACATACTCATGAACTCTTTTATAAGGGTGATAAGGTGAAATGGTATATCCGTAGAAAAAGGAAGTGGGGGCTACAGCTTAGATTCAAGCTACATCAGAAAAAGTCTAAACTAAACACCTTACAAAACCTTACGCGGTAGAACATCGTATCTATCCTAATCTATCTGGTTAAGCTGCTTATCCACCTACTCTTTATGAACCTTATGATTGTTACTCTTTCACTCTTGGCTTACTCGTGCTCTGTGGTCTTTTTTATCTTTCTCTACTGCTTGAGAGAGTCTTTGCTTGCCACCAAACCCATTGCATAATGAAAAAAGAAAGTAAAGACTTCCCCCGGCTGATCGTCTCACTTCAACCTGAACAACCACAACTAGATCTATTCCGTGAACAGTCTCTTTCTCAGTCTTTTATGTGGTCTAAGATCTTTCCTTTTGGATGCGCATCCCCGTAGCGCTTAAGCTTAACCTATGGACCAGGAAAGCTTTTTCCATAAGTGGGTTATGGTGCTGACTTAGATGAGTGGAAGGCCTTGGTTGCATGAGCTCCACATACCATCAATGTTTAAAGTTTCCGTTCTGAGGTTCTATTGTTAAGGTCTCTGCCGTTGACCGCAGATTGCGAGAACGTGAGCTTCATGCCATCTATAGAAGTAACACAGTATTGAAGCTTATCTATTACATGAGTCCTTCGCGAAGCCCCGACTTTACGCATCACTTTGATTGCTTCCGCCTCCCTATTTTTTATTTATAAAAGAGCTCCTTGTGGCGAACTAGACTGAAAATAGATTAAATTATATAAATTGAAAGTCTAAAAAGCTTCTGTCTTCTTTTCTTGTGTGAGAAAAGAAAGACCTCGAGACAAAGATAGAGAGTGAGCCATAGCCTATCGTAGACCTGACTTTGCTTTGCAAGGTTAGAGACTAGAGAAAGCCCATTTCTGATCTGATCTTGAAATTCAAAAGTTTTTTTTTATTTCACACTTGGGGTTAAATTCTCCACAACATCTCCTATCACTCTTCCAACAGCAAGTGGTTCTACGAGCCTTGACATGACTACAAAAACTTGAGAGAGAGAAAACGAGATAGAAAGTAGGGGGCAAAATAATCACACGGCCAACAAAGAACGTAATTACCTCAATTCCATCGAGCCTTCATTCCATCCAGCTTCTCCTTACTCTCTCTTGCTTATAACCGGCCTTCTTTTCTATCTCAATCTGTAATTAAGGATCTATCCTGCTTCTGCTAACGTTCATTGGTCAACTGCCGCAACTGGTCTTGATCGATCCAACCCGGTATAATATGTCTAATCAAATCAATCGCTCTTTTGTCTATTGTCTATGAATCACTTTCTTTCTATAGTTCTGGATGAGGAGTGGGAGTGAAGGACTTCGTCTGGCCTCTTTTCAATAGTAAGAAGCCAAGTTCAAAGAATCGAAAATAGGATGGAGAACTTTGTCTTTGAATAACTCTAAATAAGAAGCATCACATCAAAAAAAAAAAAGGGGAATTCCAGCTCAGTATGGGATATCAATTTCGTTCACATTCATCCATTTGAATGTATTTCATAACCTGCCATTGTATCGCTTTCAAGGTAAACGGACCAACCTCTCGAAATCCAAACTAAGGAAAGCATGGGCCTCTCTCTCTCAATCGGTTGAATTGGTAACGGCATTGGCTATTGGCCATCCGTCCACAAATCATCTGAAAAAGTAGGTCGATTCCCCCGCCAGATGTTTAATCACTTGTTCAATCCTTTCTTGAAAGAGATGCTCATCTGCTCTGGTTAGCTCAGTAGAGTGGCAGGCGAAATCCGTCTCTCTTTATAGATATAGAGTAGGCGGCTAGTAACTTCTTACTCGTGTAGTGATAAAAACCTTCTTCATGGCCTCCTTTATTTAGTTCAATCACGAGTTTAAGGTTTGCGATAGATGTTGCCTTTCCTGGATAAACGATCTCAAATCGGCTTTTTTATTTTAGCAGATCTGTGAAAATAATCGGTTTTTTAAAGTCATTTGTCCCTGGCATCTTATCTTCCGGTTGGAAGTGCAAGGCAGCAATCATCTATAGCGGGCTAGCTCACTGAATCGATAATCTGTATTTTTATAAATATAAGAGATGCTTTTTGCTTTGCCTTTTAAGCCGGATCTCAAATGTATTGGTAAGGATCTCTCCCCTGCCTATTTGGAGGGCTGACAGTTGCTTGCTTGTCTAGCTCAGCCCCTACTGAGCTTTCCGGTAGGCATCAGTTTATTATATTATTATCAATTCCCACTTACTTCTGTAAAAACTTCTTCCCCCTTCAAATGCAATTCCAACTCGGCCAGAGAATCAAAGGGCAGATGGTATGTATATCCCCATAGGAGTACCCGGTTAGAGGTAATTCCCTATCTATCTCTTTTCCGAGCAGGCCTCATCAGCCCGGATAGAAAGCCGGAAAGTTTTTTGACTTTCCGGTTATGAAAAGGGTATGGTGCATCCAGCAGGAATAGAACCGACTCGCCCCTGGGCCTACCCGCTTATCTCAAAGAAGGGGCCTTCCTTTTATATACATGATTAACTAGTCCAAAAACCTCCTCAGCTTCACTCTGAACGACTAACTAGGGCGATGCCTATTCCTCCTTCCTATTGACTCTTAATCTAGTCTGTCTCTCCGTCAGTCTTTGATTGTTCTTCAGTTGATGTGTAAAAGGGCTAAAAAGAGGATATGGGAATAGGCCTTTGCCAATCAATGGTGCTCGACCTTCACGTTCATTCCCTTTCTCGACAGAAAAAACTTACCAACTGGATGAGAGAGATTCAGAACTCATGGGACTGAGACAGTTCGATAAAAAAGCATTCCGTGATGCGGGAGGGAGGAAAGCCCTGCTAGGCTTATTCGATGACTGAACTGATAGGATTAAGGCGTAGGACTCTAAGGAAAGAAATGGAATGCTCCTCATGCGGTATAAAATTACGTTAAGTAGGAGTTTTCTTTATGCCGCTATGTCCTTTCAAGCGGCCTAGTCTTAAATCGTTGCAAGCCTTCCGCTATTACGCTTGTTGTTGTAGGAGAGTAAGGTGTCTGCGCATTTCGCTATCTTTCGTTTAAGGGGCATTGGCTGGTGTACCTGCTTTGCCGCAAACAGTCATTTCTTTTTTGTTTTCTTTATTTCACTTTCTCCGGTTGTTGAGTGAGTTGCCCTGTCTGCCCCGTATCCCGTATTACGTCTAGTGGTGGAAGTGTCCTTAAGCCATTCTTGCCTCATTCCAAGTCGGCTAAGTGGTCCATTCTCCCAGTCCTAATGTCCGTCTAAAGCCATCGAGTAGGAAATGTTGTATGAAAAGTAGGAGCTAGCCTGATAATCGTATCAGGGGCAAGTGCTTTTCCTTGCGTGGGATATCTTATACTAGTGATTACCTGTCCATTTTCATACTCAATTTCTCCCCCTTTAGTACAGCAAGGTTCGCAAGACAGTCAGAAATAGCAGCAAGACGGCCAGGGTCTACAAAATGTCAAACGTGAACAAGCCATTCTTGCGAAAACAGCTTCTTCGAGAACAGTAAGAGGGCATTCGATAGCGGGATTTTAGGCATTTTTTTTTGAACTAGTGGCAAAAAGGCCTTAACCTGCCTATTCCTACGAGATGCCAAAAGAAAAGAGCTGATTGACTTGCGGCGCACATGCCACATCCGGGCGATTCTCTTACGGGGACGACTGGATTTAGAGCCACCAACCTCAGACGCGAAATAACCTAAAAGGCGATCCTATTCTCTTACCCCCTCCTCTTCGAACTGGCCCACCTTTCCTAATCTAATTAGGGAGATATGTCCATCAAAGGGAGATTCCGAGAATCCGTTTAAAAGACAAAGCGTAAGCTAGAGAAAGAAGATGTTAAAAGCGCTAGGCACGCACCTCTTCTTGCAAATCTCTCTTATTTCGGCACTAAAGGAAAGAAACCTCTTCCCCCAACCAACTAAGGACGCTACTTCATGCCTTGTAAACCGACTCCAGACGCTGTAGGATTCCTATCATTTCTTATGGAAAGCCATAGCATCTTAGACGACGAGAGCAGAGAGATAGGTTGCCTCCTTTCTTTCTAACCATACCCAATCGAAACAGGCCTGCGACAGGCATCGAGAAAAGAAAGATGGATTTTCCCTAGGGGTGTGATGGCAAATTGATCAAGTGGGCTTTGGGCAATTCAATTTAACTCATCAACAAATTCCCACCATATACAATTACAATTGTAGGGAAGCTGCTCATTTGAAACTGAGAGCTCGTTTTTTAGGTAGATCATATAATTTATTTTTCTCTCATTTGTTGAAAATAATTGATCATCATTCAGATTCCAGACAAACTCGGACAACTCTCCTACCGACTCCCATGATGCTGGGAGCGGAAGATTCTTATTTTGCATGTTTTTTTCTACCTGTCTTACCTTTACATCCTCTAGAGAATCTAGAGCTACGAACTTAACATCTTTAGACATAATCGATCAGCTTTCGACGAATTTTCCCTCCAAACAGACTGAACTGTAGGAGTAGTGAAGAACTATAGATAGCTGTGGTTGGTTGTTGACCAACAGAAAGACATGGGAGTTTGTTTTTTGGGCACTACTTGAGCTAAGTCAAGTTTGGGTCGAGTTAAGTAAAGACTGACTACAATTAAATCACTGCACACTGTCTATATATCTGTTTCCATCCAATCAAAGACAGTTCAATTCGATCTTAGCCGATCTAAGGTTGACCATCTCTCCGGCCCCGTTTCGGTGCACTATTGGAGAGCTCACTGGGCCCGCCGCTTTCTCAATCGAAAATGGAAACTGTGAAGATTAGCGTACTGAACGATTATTATTATTATAAATGTATTATATATATAATATATATGTATTTTCAGGATTCATTTTCGTTGATCGAAACGTCGGAAGGAAAACTCGAAGAAAAGCATGAGTGAGAAAAGCCTTTCTTTTCTTCCATCGAGTACTTTCCTTACTTAACTGCTCACCGGAACTACTAGTAACGGGATTTGCCTGCAATACGAGTAAGGGGAATGGAACTCTTGTTTGAGAACTTTAGCTACGGACTTAGGTTAGCTAGCTCAGCTTCTCCTATGACTATTTGGATTAAAGAACTAGGGTAATGCGAAGACAAAGAAGGCTTAATAATGGTGAGTCGAATCAGGCGCGGCAGCCAAGGCTTTTATGCTACCGTTCAGGCCTTATTGTTGATAGGAGAATGAGGTTCAAGCAAGAGACTCAGGGTTTTGCCTAAGGCGAGTAGCAGACTCTGGTTTCAGTGCACGTGTGGAAGGCAACTCTGTTTAGCCAGCAAGCATAGGAAAGAAATCCCCCGGGGAACTGACTATTAATGCTAATCCATTAGTTCTAGCTCGAAGTTTGCCCTTAGTTGTCTCGAAGTTAGCTGCTTGGCATGAGTAGCTTGGCTTGCTCATGCGGGGCTTTAGAAAGAAAGAAAGTAACCATTTAATTCATATACTAATCTTCTAATCTAGCTAGAGAAGTTTTTTTGTTGGCTGCCCGGAGAATCCGTAGCTGCTAAGGAAGAGGGTCAAGCCATAACGGATTGATGTGGCGTAGCGGCGACTGAAATCGATCTGAATGAAGCTTCAAGCGTAGTTATGGGGCTTCCCCTATACCCCGCCTATATGGAGGAAGATTTGGTGGGGAAGGTCATAGTGAAAGCAGCAAGCTTGAAAGTAGCCGCCCCTCTTTGATTGTGCACAGCCCCCGCCACGAGACACCTAATCGAAGAAGCGCCTTCCTATCCATGCAATAAATGGGGCTACTTCGATAGCACCCTGTCGCGCGAGCCTTGTCTTTGTGCGTGCCGCCCTGTGCCACATCCTTCTTGGTAGAGTTACGCAATTCTTTTCTTCCTTCGCTGCTTGAAGACGCTAGAGCTGCGCCGGCTGGGCCGCTTCTTTTGCTGCCCTGTGCCCCACCTAAGCCCGTATAGAAATGGGCGGTGTGCAATACCCGCGGCGATTAAATATTTATGCTTGCGAAGACTCACTATTGATTAACCGACTAAGCAACTGAGACGGGTAGACCACTCTATAAGATAGACGCGCTCAACGAAGAAAGAGAAACTCAGTCCTTGATGCAACTTCAGCTCTTACACATTCTCAAACAAAAGCAAATCCAACTTCGACGACTTAGACAAAGGGGGCCACTACGGGACTTAGGAAAACCTAGACCCCACCTCTATGCTTCCTCCACTTCGCCTTCTCAAAAAGTTGAGGTTCTTCATGAGGAGGTCTATAAAAGACTAAGCGCCTACTCTCCCTACCTTGGAATGAGAGAGAGAATCGAAAGCATGGACAGCTGGAAAGCTAATGCCTGCGAGTCTCTTTATATTACAGATGCCATCAGACACAAGTGAAAAACTGGCGGACAGAAAGACTGAGCCGGATTGTCAGGCTAATGGAAAGCGTACGAACTAAGAGCTGTGGTACTTTCAATAATTTTATGTGCAGTCTTTAGGGACTACTTTTCCAGAATCGATTTCCATAAGCATAAGTGAAAATGAAAGTGTAAGCATTTCAATAAGCTGAACCCTTGGAAAGAGAGATATCTAGAAAGTGTTCCGTAAGGAAAAAACAAAATCGATTTGGCGGGTCAGCGGGTAAAGAGTCTCAAAAAGAAGAGGGAACCCTAGACCAATAAGAGAAAGGTAGGGGGATGGCCCTTCACCAGTAAGAACATACACTCGCTATACGACAACAACTGAAGCAAGAAGGCTGTAGATCGCTCGTGCCACACAAACGGAAATTACTTCACTCGGTCAAAGACCAAAAAAAGAATGACTTGAGCCGGGAGGTTTTCAACCGATTACAAGGATTATTGGCTGGAGAGTTATTCGCTGACTGAACTGATAGGATTGATTCTATTAGAAGGCGTAGGCCTATAAAGACAGAAAGAGAATGCGCAGACAATCTTCTTCGGGTAACGAGGAACGGCCTGAATAGCGCTTATAGGGAGGAGTTGTATGCTTATTTTACTCTATCAGCTTTCCCTTTAAACGGAAAAGCTCCCAATGCGAGGAAGCGTACATCCCATGGACGCCTCGGGCGAGGGTGGAAGTCTTCCAGGTGAGTGTTAGCGAACTGTGGGAGTAGATCAGTCTTGGATTTAGCTTTCTCAGCTCATGCTGAGGTAACTTTTGTTTCAATTGCATTACCTTTTCGGCTCTTGAGCCTATGTTCCGAGAGCTAACTGTAGCTAGGTTTTGTTGCTAGACCAAATGCATTACCTCACCGACTGCCAACTGTTTAGGCTTATGATCCCAACCTTCGGGACTAAAGACTTTTTCTATAAGTCAATATTCCCATGGTTCCATAGCTCAATGGTGAATTGCAAGCCCTTAAAAGTACTCTAAAACAAGCCTTGTTCCAGGCAGAGGCTCACGGAGCGGTAATGAAATTCCCTGCCTGCTTCACTTCTTTCTTTATTCCAAAAAAGGTCCAATCAGAACTTTTGCTAAAGCTGTCGATCAGGTCGGTCAGGCAACGTAGTTATGAGCCAATAGGCGATCCTAAGAGCCAGATTTCTTCGAGCTAAAGAAGGTTCACCTAAGAGAAGACAATGTCTGAGATTTCCGTCAATTGAGTTTTGGTTGGCTAATAGCTCGTCAATTTCTATATTTTCCATGGTACCCGCTCATTGATGGAATTGATGCGTGGAATGCTAAACCCAAGAGAGCTAGGAGTAGTTAGTTAGCCATTCAAGTGTGCCATTCCTATGGGATAGGATAACTCCTTTCTCTGACGAGAAGAAGGTTTGGTTTCGAATAAATAAGCCGATAGGCGAAAGAATAGCACGAGCGCTGGAGCGGTAGGGACGGGGACTAACCCACCATCTTTAGATTTTGGCATTCTTTCTTGTGACCTAACAATTTATATAGTGTGGAAGAGCAGGGCTATGGTCAAGTGATCCCTCGCATAAGAGCGTGTAACCAAGGTCCCCCAGTTGGAGAAGAAAAGGCTTGCATTCACCCGTTCGATCAGTTCTACCTTGACTCGAAGCAGACAGTTCAATTGAAGCGCGAACAACATTAACCAAGGGTTCGCCTAAAGGCGGGAGCAGGCGCCTAAGAAAGAGAGCCATGTTTGTTGACAGTAGCATATGCCTCAATCTGACCTACCAGCCTTCGTATTTAAAGGTAGACGGATGCGTAAAGAAAGAAAAAAGACAGACGACGCTTGTAGTAAGCCGAAGGAGCTAGCCCAACCAAAGTCTGCCTTTATTCGCTAGGCTCAGTCTCATATGTAACGATACCTGGCTGACATCTAGGAAAGGAATCGCTTGAACACTGGCTCGTCTACCTTACATCGGATTGAATTCTCAAGATCCAATCAATACTTAAAATGAAATATGTCTTTATAGCTTAAGACAAGCGTTTTAAATAGGTACTATAGTAATGGCAGTGCAGTAAAGGATGCACCTCCCACACTAGTCCATGAAGAAAGACCTTAAAGCTTCTTCTTCCCGCTCTTTCTGCCGATAGGCTTGAAGTAAGTAAATACAAGAGCTGAGTGAGTCATAGCCCGAATCCAATTGAACATTACCTTTTTACTGATGTTTAGAATCACCCCTGAAAACAAAACAGTAGACCAATCGATTTGGATTACAGATTTTCTCCATTGAGAATCGATCTTAACCTAGCCAATTGCAAATAAAATGACTTATCTATTCCCATGGCTTCGCTTAACGCTCTTAACGTCCACGCTCCGCTTTCACAGCTTATAAAGACTTCCACCTATCGGCTCTAAACTTCGTTACCTTGTTTCAGAAGGAGAGTGAAAGCCTTCTTTAAAGATTCTTTATCATAAAAGAGGATTCCCAATTGCATTACCTTGCCTGTTCGTTCTGTTTGTTGATTTCGGATTCTGCCCCCACGGACCTCACGTGTGTGACTCTTTCCCCCTAAGTTTGCTAGTCCGTCCATCCGAGTCTGTTGTAGTTTACTTCTAGGCAGTGGCAGTCCTACTTGCAGCTGTTGGGAATGCCCTTGCTAAGCCTAATACCTTCCCCTCCTAAAGAGCTAATGGTTTATGTCGGTCCAGGAAAGCTTATTTTGATGTTTGATGGCAGGCCCTACTCTGTCTAGCAGCAAAGGAACCTGGTCACTCGCTCGAACCCAGATTTCTTAGAGTACTTCACTTCCTCTCTCCCTTACACCCTGACACTAGAGGGCTGTAACGTACTCATACCTTCAAAAGGCGGAAAAGAAAGCAGAAGGAATGGATAGGTATGTAAAAAACCTCCTATATCCATGGAACCTTTTACTCCCTAGGGATCACTCCATTCCCAACTCTGTAAAAGAAACTCTTACCGACTAGGGAAACCTCGTATAGACATTGTGTCTCGCAAGGAAATTGGCAGCTGGCCTAAAATAACTTGATCAAGCTAGTTCAATCTTTAGGGCCGAGTTAGCAAACTCTTACGTAAATTGGCCGCGTGACATCATGCCACATTAGATATCGACAGCCTGTGGTTTCAAACCACCACCCAGCCCACCAGCAGGCAGAAAACTACCCCCAAAAGCCTTCTTTACTTAAAAGGACTAGTGAGGGACCAACCCTAAATAACCCTCACTTGACAAAGAGCCTTGAAAATCGAGTGTGCGGCTTACCTAGATCTCGTATTTACCACGTAGGAAATTTTTTTATCAATACCAATCTTGGTTGATAAATCTTTGGCTCATCATCGGGAGTGACCGGTAGAGCACGACGGCTCAGCTACCCACTTTAACACTTTTCATTAACCCTTTCCCATATCAAACCGGAACTGATTATCGGACTGGGCATCTTACGTGCCGCAAGTTTCCAACCATTTATACTCTCATCTAGTTTTCTTTGTTACTCTAGAATGAATTTGAAGGGTTCTTGCTTGACTACACGTGCCATTCAATCTGAACTGTGATATTAGCTATGATGTTAGGTGAATCAAGATGGATGGTAAAGGGTTTGGTCCTGTCCTGGCTCATAATCAACGCTATCGCCAAATATGATTCTAGCCAAGACCCGATCCTTAACGACCCTGGACAGCGACTTATACTTCTTTAAATTTTCTATATTATATCAATCGTTTATATAAAATAGAAAGAGTTTTTCGAATCAAACTATATGTCTTTCTCATTTGCTGCCACAAGTGCAATGATGTCTCCCTCAAAGTTACTGCTCAATATGATCTTATTTTTGGGGTATCGAGTGAGGTAGTAACTTTCTTAAAAAAGAGTCCCTGTAGGTTGAGCTAGTGAACTTCCTATGGAGAGTGCGGAAGATGAATTTGTCTGGGGACCCTCATCCAAAGGTTTTGATTCTATCAAAACCGCTACGTGGCTTCAATTAGAAGAGAATTCAACTCACTCTCGCTCCAGCATCAAGTAGGAATGGTTTTATGGCGTAAGCCATGCATGTAAGAGTAGCACCTGTTAATGATAATGGAAATTGACGAAGGCACAAAGCCTCACTTCTGGAAGAGGGCTTGAGTGAGGAAGGACGTAATCTTCGTTGCAGACAGAAAGACTGCCAATCCTTCGTGCTAAGACAATCTTGGTCTCTCTGAAAACGTTTTGCCAAGAGGTTAGGAACATTATTTAGATAATCAGGCTTTTGACTGCCACTCCCTCCACCTTTAGTTATTGCTTTGGGGCGGACCTTCCCTTTGGGAAAAGACGGTTGGAAGCAGAAGCCTCGAAGGAGTTTTTTCTCATCCATCATCCGAAGGAGTTAGTATATGGGGCAGGCTGTCTTGCCATACTTCAAACAGATTGGCCTCAAATAACATTGCAATCTCAACCCCTTGGGACAGATATAGCGCCCCCTACAATGGAAAAGAGTCTGGAAATTGATAATGTTTTTGAAACAGACAACCAGTATTATTTTCCTTTATTTGAACTTGTAATTATACCCCTGAGTAAGCCTAGTGAAAGCAGCGACGGCTGCGGGGGGAGGCCTATACCCACAACAAACTTCCTGCTCCGGGAGGGCAAAAACTTCAAAATCCAGATATGCCGCCACTCCAACGAGGATCAACCCGACTTTGCTGTTAGCCCTGTGGTCATACGATTTCCCCGGAAGCTCCCTGCCCCTTATAAGAATATAGGAGTCGTTGCCACCGGGGAGGCTCCAGAGAGACAGTCCCCCGACTCAGCAACCCTTTAGTTTCCAACTATTAAAATGGTATTAAGAAAAGAAGGAGAGGACCCAACCCTTCATGATAGCCTAGGGCGAACAGGGCTCTCCCGAGCGTCGTGCTGCCTTAAATAATATTTTGCTTATGACCGCAACATCAAAGGCATGAATTCTTATTAAGTCATTAACAAGGGACTCACTCTCACATTCCACGCTAATAGCTTTAACATCATTAATAAATAAGCTGGGAAGCAAAGGCGCCAAAGTAGCCCTAACAAGTAGTGTTCATTGCCTCTCCCCAATTGGTAGAGACCATAGCAGCATCAACCAAACTACCAGAAAGAGTATCATCAGCAGACATAACATTCTGACTCACACTTGGACATTGTAATTCCATAAGAAAGATCCCCAACGCCAAAACTTGCTATAGCATCCACAATGGTGTTACTAATATCAATACTAGCATCTGGAGCTTTAGGTGGTAAAGTTGTAACACCTGGATGAAAAATAGGATTGGCACCTACCACATTAGTTTTAGTAGAACTCATCTCATTTTTACCATTTTTGGTAACAACCTTCACAGAGATACCCTTTGTAATTTCATTCAGAGCCTTTCTAGGCCTACTAGGTTTCCTAAGGCCCTTCACAACAGGTTTCGAACTAGTTACAGCAGTAGGAGTACATACCTGAGAAGGAGCAGGTGCCTGCTCACTAGTACTAGCAAGACCCTTCCCTTTAACCTTAGTCAAACCAGCTGCAGAAGTAGCAGCCTTAGTCAGGGTGAACACTTGCAGCCTTAGCCGAATGTTCCGCAGTTTTTGCTTGCCATATCTTAACAATTGGAGGGATTTCCTCTTCAGCCACAGGTTTTGCTGTTTCCAAATTAGACTCATCAACCTCAGTGGGTAACACATCAAATCGAGACCCCTTTGTGTTCAACTTCTCCCCAGGCTTTTACTTACTCTTAACATTCTTTTTAGGTCCCTTTTTGTAAGTTACAGCGGCCAAGCCTTTTTTCAATAACCTCGGGAGCAGTATTAGAGGAACTTGCAGTAGTTGGACTAGGAATTGGCTCCATCTGCACATCACTTCCAGGTTTCACAGAATTAACAGCATCCATAGGCACACTAGCCTTATTATCAACACAGTTAGCTTGTGTGTGTCCAACAATACCATAAAGTGAAAGTAAACACCAGACTCCAAGGGAAATCTTGAAGCACGCATGTCCTAGATTTTAGGTTAAGAACCATCCAACCATTGAAATCAAAATGAAAAGAATGGGCCAAGTCACAAGGAACTCCAATATTATTCCGCACACGCATAGCAGCCCTAAAATATGCTTCACAGATTCAATCATATAATGACAATTAAGGCAACTCTAGGGTCATTAGTCATTTGCCTTTTGGCTCTCTGCTCAGCTTACCATGACCGATCAGCCATAGGAAGGTTCTCAGCTTCGGAGGCAACTGTAACTTCAATTTATTGAAAAGTATCGGGGAGATCAAAAAGAGAGTGATAGGCAGTTAGTAAAGTAACCCGTAGATATTTTTACCATAAGAGTTTCTCAGTATAAGGACCTTCATAACCACAAATCCTTTTCTCAACGGGAAGGCAGAGCATAAGCCAATCTACATTCCATCAATTTTCCACCATAAAGTCACACTCTTTCAGAGCCAACAGATCATCCGTGAGATTAATAGTAGCAAACTGTGCAAGAGGCCCAATATCTAACCTTCCAAAATTGGATTCTTTCGCCCGAGCCAACACGCCATTTAAGCCCATTGGGCAATAACGGAGCACCCTAAGGAATGCCACGCCAAGTAGAAGAAGAGTTCTTCGCTTCCCACCTCGCTAAGCTCGGCGCCTTCGGTGCCTAGGTCTCCTAACCAGTTTCCTAGGCTTAATACCCACAGAATGAGAACTAGGACTAGAGGAACTTGTGGATTAACAGGAGTAGTCACCATAAATTTAGCCACAGAAGCATTAGCAGAAGAAGCAGCAGTCTTTGTAGCAGGAGAAAGACCTACACGTAACCATGAAAAACTTCCAGACATGCTTACTTTTTTTTCCAACATCAAAAGAATTTCATTAAAAGCATCAAGTATTACATCCGGGAGGTTCACCGGCATCCTCATCTATTACATGAGATAACCATACTGGCACTATAAAATCCCAAATATGCAGACTATCTAAGCATCGAGCATGTTGAACCACTAGATGAGCCGTCCTATTGCTAGCTCTAGGTATGTTGCAATACTCAATGGACCGGAACCTAGTGGCGAGCACACGAATATCGTAAATGATGTTTCCGATAGACTCATCGACCTCACGTTTTTGTAGTAGCATGTCCACCAAAACTTGGGAATCTGTCTCCACAACCAAGGCTGGAATTTCTCTGTTAACACAGTCTTGAATTCCTTCTCGCACAGCTATAGCTTCAGCTGCAAGGCTAGAAGCTACAGGGAGACTCCCATGCCCGCCAGCCCTCACAAATTTACCGGACCAATCTCGAATTACCCATCCAAACCCTCCACGAAGTGTTTCTCTCTGCCAGCTTCCATCACAATTTAGCTTCCACACTCCGTTAGGAGGTTTCCTCCATGGCCTGGTCCTCACTGTACCTTGGTGTCGACCTCTATGCACGCCATCCGCTCCTCCTCCCTGGTCACCCCTGAGTTCCGCCAAGGGTTGCTGAACAGCGGCTAGAAACTCTTGCCTTTGATTTGATTGGCAAGGATTTCCAAGTTTTGGGCCGGATCAATTCCCATCCCTTCAAAGACAATACTGTTGCGATTCTTCCATATTCGCCATAGACCAAATGCCAGCCAGCTTATCGCATCACTGTAATCCGGTCTCGTCTTCCATTTTTCAACCAAACTGCCCCAGCATTGTAGAAAAAGTGTCACCCTGAATCTCTGCAGTATTTAATTGCAGTGGGCTTCCAAACCAAAACAGTCGGGCATAGTGACAATCCAAGAACACATGTCTTTCAGATTCAGTTTGGGTACCGCATACAGCACATACATCGTCGATGTTGGCTTTCCGTCGTTTCAGATTATGTCTCAGCGCCAGAAAACTCCTGCAACACCGCCAGATAAACACACGAATCTTATTAGGAACCGGAATTATCCAAATGGCCTTCCAAAGGTGCTGATCCATGCCCGGGTTACTCGATTCACCCCGCCCTTTGCGACCCAGGTCGCCATTTTTCTCTAGTTCCACAGCAAGTCGATACCCCGATCTCACAGAATAGGCCCCATTACTTGTGTGATGCCATATTAATTTATCTCTCTCTCCCTGCTTGCTTATAGGAATAGCTAGGATCTGTTGTACTTCATCCGGTTCAAACAGCGCAGCCACCTCATCGTGCTTCCAAGTCTTGCTGTAGGGCTCAATAAGACCAGCAACAAGGAGCGGCCTATTTTCATTCCTCCTCCGTGGTTGAAAAGGCCGCCTCGATGGCATCCAAGGATCCCCCCTCTATCCAAACACCCTGCCCATCTCCTATCCGCCACCGGATACCACTGTGCAGAATTTTCTTCCCTTGTAAGATACCTTTCCTGCCCCACGAGGATCCTCTAACCGCTCCAGCATTCAAAAAATCAGAGTTCGGGTAGTATTTATTATGCAAAAGCCTTGCAAGCATAGACTCCGGATTGTGGCCAATTTAACGGCGAATTTCTCCTACACCCAAGGTATCCCCGGGCTGTTGTTCTTCCTTTCGACTTTATGGTACTGCTGGAAATGGAGATGTAGTGTTATTTTTGATGCTCAGTTTGTCCCCCATCCATGGCCCCAAAACCCCATCCATTGTTGAGTTTTCAAGGGACTGGTTCCTAGCTAATAAAGATCCTATTCTTGAGAAGCCGCGGCAAGTTGTCCAAATCCATTAGATCAAACCTCCTGCTGGCTGTTGTAAAATTAACACAGATGGAAGTTGCTTTGCTGTTTCTGGAGCAATAAGTGCTGGCGGTGTTCTCAGAGATTCCCATGGTGCTATGTTGACAGGTTTTGCCATAAATTCGGGTAAAATTCAAAGAAGAAAAGGTCAATAGATTTCGGCTAAGATCGAGTCTGGGAGAGGAAGTCCTCTTTCAACACCTATCCTCATTCATTGTAACATTGCCCTTTCTTTGATTGTCGCGTTCTCCCGGACGAAAGAGAAATAGTTGTTTACCAAGCCAAACCGTACCGGGATGGATGAGAACTGGAATGAACACCATGGGGAGCTACACCTGCGCTGAGGAGAAGAATCTTGTCTGACTGACCCTACCATGATTGAATGACTGAGCTATGCCATGGAGGAAGTCTTTCTCTGAGCATGCCGTGGAAGAACTACTACGCTGCTGCCTTGGCTAAGCTGCTTGCCCGAAGCTCTGTTCCTATCACGCAAGAAAGAGACATCTTTAACTGAAATGGATATCTTTCGGTCTCAATTTCCGTCTTTCAATCTGATGGTCGGAAATTCCATACCTTTTTACATGTCACTAAGCGATCTCCCTCGTATGGCAATGCCAAAACAAAAGAGTAGAGCAGCGTCTCGCGGAAATGAATTGACCAGATCGATAGAATTGCACGATGCCGAGTTCTCTCCTTGTCCACTACCTCTGATGAACGAAAGCGATCGGACAAGGGCAAGATATCTGATTATATAAAGAGAAGACCGACCTTAGCCTATTGAGGCAAGATCTCAGCCTTGAGAAGACTCCTTCCCCATTTTGTAGTAGGAAGACCTGGAAATTGATATCATCAGTAGTGGGCTTTCCGAGCTTGAAGCAGCAGGCATCGCGAGAACTCAACTTTCAATGTTTGGCGTGGTATTTGACCCTGCCCCCCTTGTCTTTTCTCTTCATACATCGACCATATAATTGATCTGAGAAGGGATGCCTCAGAACCGGCTCGAATAACATTCCATTCATAGCATTCCATTCGACGGTATTTAATCGAACAGAAGTCTGACCTGCGAACCGAAAAAGTTCGCTGCTTAAGGCACGGCCGGGAGTTTCCCCTTCGGATAACGAAGCACGAACTCAAACAATGATTCATCTCGGGTTTTTGAGTGGTCGCGCTTGCAGTTGAGAGAAGTTGACTTGGCTTTCTGTGTGAAAGAAAAACCTTCGGACAAATTTTGAAAGTTAGTCAAAGAGGTGAATGATCCGATGGGTTGGGAGGTATACCAATCCGACGGCTGTGTCAGCTAAGCTCCTAGGGAATAACCTAATCAATAGGTCATCCGTCGCCTCTAAGCTCGACAGTCTCAGTGCAAAATGCCATCAGGTGGCTCTTAGGGTTACCTTTGTTTGCCCTTAGTTTTACTAAATATAGGAAGTGCGTAAGTGGCTGGGAAAACTGCCGTGGGGCAGTGAACATAATCAAAAATCGACGTTGGTGGCCTATGGCCAGACTTGAATCTCGTCGGAGGGTTTCCTTCAGGGATTGAATTTCTTGCACATGGCAGAGTCATATTGATGAGTTACACAAGAGCGTAGCAGATCCTAATTCAGGCTAGAATGTGACTTCTACGGAGGTAATAAGGGTCTTCTGGTATATCTTACTGTTATTCGTTTAGATATTGTTTATGCAGTTCATGTGGTGAGTCAATTTGTGTCTGCTTCTCTCGGTCCCCGTCGCGGCGTTAGGAGACATTCATTGGTGATTCCGCAGAAAACCACACAGGCCATACGGTAACGGCTCTTATGCCTTGCCAGCAGAAATCAATCAATCCAGAGACCGTCCTCCCTATCGCCCGCCCAATGCTTACTATCGAGATTGGTTCGTCGGGCTTTGCTCTCATTCCCGAATTAGCTTTCGAAATTTACATATAAGAGTCTCGGCTTGAGCGCTCCCTCGAAAGAAAACGGCGAAGGAGCGGCTTCTCTCTCGTGCTATGGCTTTGCTTCCTTCACTTGTCCTTGCCCGATCGATCCAACCTTTCCTGAGCCTGCCTGCCTCCCTCAAACCTTCCTTTATTCAATGCTTGACAGCTTTCTTCATGCGTTCAAGGCGTGACACGTCCATTAAAAACCCGAATCGGTGAATTGACTAAGTCCAACTTTATACTCTTATTGTACTTCTATCAGCTCTAGGACGAGGGAGTTTCTAAGCCTAAAAGGCGCTAGACGGCACTGTTGACGGCTTATTGTCTTTCAAGAGGAACTCCTCTATACAAGTATATTTATGCATTTGAGTCTGTTTATCTATCCCTTTCCCGGGAGTCGATGACTATTCATAGCTATTACCTTGACACCGCGGGATGATACTTTGCGAGAGTTTCCAGATGAGCAGGAAGGGCTTGAGGACGTATTACCGGAGGAGAGGACATATTGAATGGAAAGAACGAAAGCGACGTGCCCTATTGACCAGCCGAAGAGCATCCTTATAAAAGAATGAATGGAAAGCAGGCCCGGTCTATATTGCTAAAGTTATGTTTACTTCACCCCCCACATACTCCTCTCTCTATTTTTAGATTTTCATTCCGCCTCTAAGCTTCCCCCTTAGTGCCTGCTGAGACTTATTTCCTCTCGACTATAGTTGAATGGAAGTTTCATTTCCTAAGTCTAAAATCATTTCTTTTATTGAGTCCCCATAGTGCATTCCCCTACATAGTATGTAGAGTAATTTCTCACTAAGAAGGATTGCAATATAAAAAAGAGAATTCCAGATTGAACTTGACCCATATACAATCCAGTTCTACATCTTAGCGTTGAACTAATGAATAGAGATTGAGCTTCACTTCGCGAGTCGGGAATGGTATCATTTATTAAAAAGTTCTAGCGTTGACAAGAGATGAGCTAAAGAGGTGGCCGGGCAGTTGACCAGGCCCTACCACATACAGACAGCAAGCAAGAGCTGCGTCGGCTTATCCGGAAAATGAGATTCTTGCCACCCTAAATGCTACTACCTCTTCTTTGCTAAGCACAGGAATGCTTGATCGAGAAAAGCAAGCAAAGAAGCGGCAGGATACGGAATATGAGGGAGAAGAGGAATGTGACTCTATCTCGGTGACTCTATTTAGAGGTTTTCCAGGCAGAAAATGTTTTAGATCAGGTAGGAACAATAGGTTTAAGATATCGGGTAGGTTCCATCGTCCAATGGTCTAGCAAGTCCTTCGTTCGATCCTACATTTGATTATGCCCTAGGCGACATACGTGCGTCAATGTCCGGTCTTCTTTAATAAGGGTCGACTTTTGGTCTTCCTGCTCCTGCCCGGGGAGAAAAGTAAGTTCTCATTGCCTTACTATGTTAGGGGAAGGGCGCAGTTCAGTCTTATTTGGCTCAAGCTAAAGCCAGCAAAGTCCAGAAAGGAGAGAGAAGGCAGCACTCGCATTCAAAGACTCATTTGAATTTCCCTCTCGCGAGACTCGATCCTAGCTTTTCGAAAGACGAGACATTATTGCAAGCAACCTCGCAAGCCAAGCCTAGTTCTCGCCGATAGGCGCTGGTAGCTTGCTTCCAAGCCTTGCTTTATTTATATATTAGTTGTGGCAATGAGGTAGGCCCGAAGGAGCCTTAAGCACTTGTACAATGCTCAAGTCAAGGCTCTGGGCAATGAGTGGGAGGGAGTACGCGCGCTAGTCGCTCGCGCTTCGGTTTTCTCGCTGGGTTGGATGAATGGTTTTAGTTATACAAAGTCCACTCTGAACTTGTTATATTATATGGCGCCGGTCAAAGAATTCGATGGAAGGGGTCTCTATGCAATCCGCTTCTGACTGGGGATGATAAGCTTCCTCGATCGAGAATCATGCTTCTTCACTGCCTCGCGAAAGGAGATAGGTTCATTAGTAATGAGCTCCATCAATCAAATAAATTCTGGCTTCCCCTCTTCGCTCCCTCCTCCCACTCTTTTTTGTGTTGAGAGGCGAGCTAGCTTTCTTAAGGAAGGTATGAACTGATTCGATAGGCTGGGAAGCGGGCCGGACAAAAACATTTTTCGGATTGGATCGCTAAGCATCCGTAGTCAGAGTCTGAACTTGGGATTGGAAATGAATCAAACCTTTCCCTTATAGATGGTAGATTTGATCTCCCCAACCCAACCCGAGGTGAGAGGAGGGTTATTCGAACCCTTTTTTCCTTTGGTTTGTCCGTGACGTAAAGTCTTTACGTCTATAGGGGGCTCTACTTGACAGCTCAGCTATCCGAAAAGAAAGAAATTCGTTTTCATTCAAGAACCACTTTCTTTAGAGCTCGTATCGGAAAGAGCAGATTGACTTGCAGTTTCTCATATGGAGTCCCATATGCTTAGCCATCAGCTGATAAAGATTGATACCAAGTCGGAGCATATCCCGTTCGAGGGTCCACCTACTCGGGAGCCGGGACGAGAGTCAATTCCTGTTTCGGATACCAGCGCCTATTGCATATTTTGGATTTGCAGTTCACCCCGCTGTGAGATAGGCAGAGCAAGCATAGGCGGTGGTATAAGCCTTTTCAGTTTTAGGATATTTAAGTAGTCGACCGGAATAGAGAGCAAGATCCATTCATTGATGCGAGCGAACTCGATGGACCAGATTGAAAAACAACTTGCGGAAGATGCATTGGATCGATCTATTGATCTGGAGTTCATACCTTAGAATGACGCTGACAGCCTAGCGTAGTGACTTGGAGGAGCCTTTTTTCGCCCCAATGCGTATCTAGCCCCAATCCGGATCTATAACCAGCAATGACGAAGATTAAGATAGAGGGAAAGATAATTGATCCCGCGCATATCCATAGCGTACACATAGCCAACTAGAGCAAAGTTTCCGGTAGTCGAGGTTCCATCTGCTGAAGCAGAGGTAGAGGTGGAGACATCAGAGCAAGCGGTGGTAGGGGCAAGTAAGGGCAACAGAGGTAGTTGTAGTTCCACCTATTGCATGCAGCCGAAAGCCTGAAGTTGGAAAGCCACCAGTAGCAGGTAGTGGCAACTGTTTATTCAGTTGAAGAACTCATTTATTAGTTAACGGAGGAAGGGGCAGAAGCAACTACTGGGAAGGCAGTGGAGAAAGCACTAAAGGGCCGGCCACTAAACGATTTGCTATTTTTAGTATCTCACTTGTGCCAAAACCTACTATCCAGTCTCATCCGTTGCAGGGATTGGGAATGAACAAGCCTTTTTTCGAACAAAGGCTAGCTAATGAGCTTCCGGACAGAGCAAGGGGGAAGAACAGAAGCCCCTTTGACCCAAAGACATCATCGTCCAAATGAAGCTCTATCCAGGTAAGCACCCTTGCTTGCCTACCGGAGCAAACTCATCAGGATCCGCATCCGGAATGGAATCTCCAAAATGAAATGGCTATGCCTCTCCGGTTGTGGAACCGGTGAATGAATAACCGAGACTGGGGCCTGGGTATTTCTACTCGGTACACAAGCGGATTCACAGGGTCCGCTCGATCCCGATCCGTCTCTGCCTATGCTTATGCTGATGGTGGTGGGACTCTATTTGGCACATCAACAGGGGCTGGATCTAAAGTTTGCAATGGGACTAGCGAGGATGGTTGGCGAGGTGCTATTAGTTTTAGTCCATTTTTAAGGTCCACTTTCAAAAATGGAAAACCGGCTCTGGATTTGCTGCTTCCAATTGCTTTGCCTGCCTTTGATGACTTCTATTCCGCTTGCTTCGGTGCCCCCGGAAAATGGAGCCCTTGGTTTGGTTTCGCCACCTGTGCGGGTGATGGGATTGGATCTCCAAAAAATGGCTATTTTTCTCCAATCTATCTGGACCAGGTCATTTGGTTTATTCAACCTCATATTTGTTATGCAGGCGACCGGAGTTGGATTTGGAACGAATGCTTTGATTGGAGGAATTTCTTCTCCAATGGGTGCTTCAACTTCCTATGCTTATGTGGCCGCAGACTCCTATTTTGATCTAAAATGCACTTTCAATCTGTCTCTTGCACAAGCGAATAGGGTCTGTCTGGAAACTTCATATTCAAAAAAAAGTACAACTTACCTTTTTCTTTACGGGGATGGCAATAGATATAGGCCCCCTTGTTTTGCTCGCCAGTAACAACTTGAGCAGCTACGAGGGAGCGCTAGACGGAAGGAGTACGAGCTTGACTGTATGGCTTGCCATACTGGAATTTCGTTGCTTCTGATCAAAAAGAAAAACAACAGCAACAAATAGAACCCTCTTCCAGCTATTGGGAAATAGTCTTACCTCCCGAACTACCAGCCAGCCCTCATTTGAGCAAAGGGTTGTTAGCATGAGTAACCGATCGAAAGCACGGGAAATAGGACCTCTCAGTCTGTGTGTGGGCACCAAGGAAAAGGGATAGGCCACCATTTCCAAGCAGCTTTGTATAAGCAAATCCTTGATAACTGTCACCAGCCCTGTGTCTTCTGCCTCGCCAACCCCGTCTTCGGGGCCATCCAAGCACCCCTAGCCTACCCGCTTCGCGAAGACCGAGCCAAATCAAACCGATCTATCATGATCTCTTTCTCAGCTCGTCCTCCCGATGATGAGGCAAGCAGCTGCAGTTGGGCGCATGGAAGAAGCCCAAGCTTCTCGATGGCAGGGTCTTTCCCCCCAAGGAATCCCTGTCCCGTGCCGGTACAGATATTTCATAACAAGCTTTAAAATGATGAGCCCGCCCTTGCGGCAAATTCTCTCTGCAACCTTTCCGGGTAAGCTTCAATAAGTTCTGGATCAATGTATGAAACAGGTTAATGGGATCAACCGTGTCAAGTCAACTGCAGAATTAATGGGCGGTTCATCCACAGGATTTGTACCTAAATCTCGAACAAGCAACGGATGAGCGTACTACCGCGAAAGCCGTTGCGCTAACGCGCATACGTTTTCTTGGTTGACGGAACGGAACTATATAAAAACCCCAATCCACCACGAAACGAATCTTTCCGGGGCACTTCGCCTTACTCGCTATTGAACCTTGTTACTGGCTATTGGATTCCGCCGGGCTGATCATTCTATATCTAATGCTACTCCGACGGATTCAGACGGGGAGAGAGAAAAGGACTTCTTTATAACGAGCGGGCGGATTTAAGGCGTCCCACTCTTACGATTCCATACCGACTTCATTCACGATGCCTGGAAAGCGCACTCAACTCGCTCTACTCGACCGGTTCATTTGATCACAGGTACCTCCCACCTTCCTAGCGGTGCTTCGCTTCTCCGGGCCGTCCCCGTCCCTCCGTGGCTACGAGCCGTCTCCCTGGCCGAACCCTTGAAATCAATCCAATAGCGGATCGGTTATTCATTCCATTGACCCCATCTGACGAACGGCACGAGAGATGCTGCTAGACCAGCCAAGGGGATGAATGCAGAACAAAAAAAACAGGAACCTGTTCCCTTCCTCCCAATCCCTGACATCTTCGAACGAACAGGGAGGGTGCAAAGAATTCAAACGACGAGTGATCTCCCAGCAGGGGCCAAGTCTCTATCCATTTCTCCCTATCCAGCCGGGGAAGGGGAACCCCAAGCAACGGCAGCTGCTTCTTCTCAATCGAGTAGAGCCGAACCAAAAGGAAGTGACCCCGGAACGGGAACCGTAGGCGGATAGGCCCATCAGTAGGAGCATAAAAAGCCCGCCCTATTTGCAGTATCCGGATCAGAGGCAATGGAACCAATAAGCTAAGACCTTGATTGCTGTGCCTATCCATCCATTGAGGGAAAGGAACTCCCCTCGTTCTCCCACTTCTTCTGTCACGGAACCTTGAACTCTCATTCTTAAAGTTGTATATCATACAGCAGTGAGCCCTTTTGATCCCTCGATCGACCGGCCCAGCGGGAGGGGAATCCCATTGATCGAATCCAGGGCCGAACGAAGAAGCGGAACCCTCAGTGGAACCTCTGAAGCTATCTATTCCATCGACTAGACCTCCGCATCGATTGATTCGACTCCATCTCCACCAGCTTACTAGAAGCAATGCTCTCCCAACAAGGGAACCCATTAATAAGCGCTAACTATATGGTGTTAAATAAGCCTAACTATGCTAGAATAAGCTGCTAATCTCTCTTAGTGTTAAATAGCAGCTATCATCTGACTTTCTTCTGATTTAATAAGCTGATTGAGTTTAGGGACCTAAAAAAAAGCGTTTTAACCGCCGTTTTGAGGGATCAATGGAGAATCTTAGCTGCTAAAAGGCGTAAAGCAGCAAGCAAAGGAACTCAAGCACTCTTTGTGCAAGGAGCTGCGGAAGGCGCTGTTCTTGCTAGGGAGGCCTCTGCCTTCTTTCTCTGCCTGTGCTCTTCCATCCAGAGCCTTATCTAGACTCGTCTGAGCAGTCTGGACTTGCGTTGAGGAGCTCGATCTCTCTGGCATCTGTTTTTATCGAGCTTAGTCTCTGCTCGCTTGCAACGATCTGCCATGTAGACATATCCGGCGACAGCCTGAAAAATCAAAGACAAAACGGAGTTAGACCTAAAAGCCCGAGCTGAAAAGCAAAATCAAGAGCTCAAGAAGCGCTACGCTAAGCCGAAGCCATAGAGGAAGGAAGTGTTAGTCCGGCTCACTAGCTCCTAGCTAGCTACCTAGAATATACGCATAACGAACAAGCAACGGGGGAGCGCTGACGCGCGAAAGCCTAGCGCGGTAGCGCATCCGTTTTCTTGCTTCAGAAACAAGCAAGCAGTGGCTCCATCGAAAAAGACTAAGATCACACACTTCAGCCAATCCAGCAGTTAATCTGCTTCCAGACCTTGGAAACAGCCTTGTCATACTGAATTAGTTGCAGGTAAGTAAGAAGCTAGTTGCTTTACCTTATCCTCCAAACTCTTCTGAAACTTGTCCTAATTCCCCTTATTTTGCTAAGGCGCAGTTCCCCTAATGGACACCTGCCGGAGTGCCGTCGGAATGGAACTAGTAATAGCTTTTGTTCAGCTTATTTCCTCCTCCCATGCGTGTACTCTCTCTCTCTGGTTAAACCATATCAGGACTTTGACTTATCCTCTAATCCCCTCTCATTAGCCAAACTGGCATCTAACTGTCGCTATAAAATGGCTACGGAACTAAACAACCAAACAAAGAGAGACAAGCTCGTAGTGATTGAGAGGGGATAAAAGCTATTACCTTCACAAACCAGGTACTCATTAACTACGATAGGCAATTCGCAAGATCTTAACTGCTTGACAGGCGGGCGAGTCAAGTGAGCGGCCTACTCGGATTGCAGGAAGAGCTCGTTACGCTCAACCGATTCTCCATTGGTCCCTCAAAACGGGAATCCGAAGGATTCCTCTTATCAATATCCTTACTCCGGCTAGCCAACAAGCCAAGTCAGTTCGTTTTGTCTCGATGAGTGAGATTAGAATTGGATACTTCTATAGAATTTACAATAACTACTAGTTTTTGTTGCTTTCGAGATTGAGTTGGTGTAAAGTGTACCGCGAAAAGAATGCATTGGATGGATGCCCGGGCATTGAGAAGGAAAAGAAAAAGCATGAATTCTCAACGGAGACTTAGTAGCTTGTTTATGACTGTAATTAGCCTCTATCCTTCACTCCAATCACAAGCTTGTCTTTGTTTATCCCATTATTATGATTCTTCTTGGGTCGTGTTAAGCTAGCAAGGAGAGCACGATTGAATCCTTACTTTATGAGTTGTCTTCCCTAGGGTCGCCGAGGGTGAGTAAGCACACGACGTAGCATCATCATTCAACCTGGCAGTATACCAGAGCAAGGCAGGCCCCTCGATTTCAATCTTAACCATAACAGACCTCAACGGATGGGTTTAACCAGACCTAGCACAACTGAGGACGGGAATCCCATACTCCCCGGCCTGGCAAAGCAGTTTATTAGCTTCAAGCTCTCTTGCGAATTAGCCTGTCTCTACCTATCACTAAGTGGGTAACGACCCCCGATGCTAGCTTTTATCCTCCACTCTCTAACTACAAGCCGGTCTAAAATTTCCCTATTTGGGCTAAGTCAGCTTTCAAAAGGGCTTTGCTTTTCTTTCGGCCTAGGTAGTGAGCGGACTAACCCAAAAAGGGATCTATATTCCACCGCTAAAGAAAGCTTGCAAATCTATTTTAAGTCGGTTCGGGCCTCCCTAAAGAGGAGAGCCAGTCCCTTGCCCCTGCCAATTATTCAATCAGCTTAAAGATCTTGTGAATAGCCTCTCGTGGAAGGCACCTTGACATAACTTTATTTATATTCGGCTAAGAAAAAGACCTCCCCCCGCGATAGATCTGCCTTAACGGGAGATACAGTCTGAATGGAACGTTCACTTCATTTAGTTGAGAATTTCACCCGTTGCGCGTTCTCGCTCATTGGTTAAGCCATTTCTGGGCTCTAAGGTCCTACTCTCTCTATAAGCTTTCATCTTTCTACTTTGTCGGCTAAAGTAGGTACCGCTGTCAATAAGTTTACTAATCAAGCAACGGATGAGCGCGCTAGCAAGCGACGTTCTAGTCGCGCGGTAATCTTTCTTGATGGGAACGAAAGCCGTTGCTTGATTAGTAAATAATCACTCTTTCTCCTTTGCTTTGCCGGGAACTCAGCCCGTTCTGATCAAGCAAGCTAGCGAGCCAAGATGCAAGCTCCGGAGCAAACGCAGGCAGCAGCTCTTGTCTTTGCTACTATATGCGCATAGAAAGTTGCAAGATCCAACAGAGGGGGTAGTGGGTGGAAAGAAAAGAGCTTTTATTCAAATTGCATTGCATAGAGATGAGCGTCAATAAGAAATTACCTAGACCACTAACAAAAAATCGACAAAACAAAATAAATTACGTATATAATTAGATCTCTCCCCCCTATTATTAGTTCAGAGTCTAGGTTTGAAAGTCGATGCAGAGAACTGACAGGCCCAATAGCGGTTTATAGCACTATAAGCAGCCCGGTAAACCTGATTGGATAATGCATTAGACTTCACTCGACATCTACGATTCCTTCCATCTAATGACGATAAGAACACACCAAGGGAAGAGAACAAACTGCAACGGAGGAATTCACAGCAAGAGAGATGCTCATATGCTTAACACATCCAGTTTAAGACCTTACGAACCATGACGGAACTCAAATAAAATCAATAAGATAAGCAGCTAAATAATCGCTTTCTCTTTCTGCTATCTGACTTTGTTTCTTCCTTAAATAGATTCTATTATATAAGATTAGGCTGCTGCTTTCTCTTTACTTTTTTTTTTTTTTTAGTTCCATGTAGTCACCAAGAAAACGTATGTTCGTTAGCGCAAGGGCTTTCGCGGTAGTACGCTCATCCGTTGCTTGTTCTGTTAGGGGCGCAGGAGCGCACTGGAGTTTTCTACGCTGCTAGTTTAGTTGTAGCGGGCTAGCGCGCGTACTCTTCTTCTGTTTTACGAATCTACAGATCTAAAGAAGAACGAGCTATGGCAAAGAAAGAAGCGTTATGACTCGATGACTAAGCGTGATGATTAGAGACTCCATGGATTAGATCTTTGATGGGAATTTTTTAAGGGTTGGGCTAGCACTTAGACAGTGCGAGCTCGGCCAAGAGCTGTTGAATACAGTCTTTTTCAATCATTTGAAAACAGAATGAGCAGTAGATTAGTTTATAACATAACAAAGAAGCCATCTCATCTAACCTTCTCTTCCGCCAAGAGAGGAATCCATAATAGGTTGTTTCATTAGAATTAGAAGCCAGAGCGCGGAGCCCGCTACGCTCAGTCAAGGAACGAGGAAAAGCAAAATGGAATGAATGGTTGAAGGGACTGATGAGTTAGAGCGCTACGAAGAGCAAGTTCTCAACACTGAGAATACGATGCCCCTGGAAAAAACGACGGCCGAGCGCATAGAGCAACAAGTTTCTGCGGGCAGGAGTTTCAAATCCATGAACTTCGTACAGAGCATCTCGGAAGAAGATGAGCAATTGAAATTGAAACGGAAAAAAAAACATTTGGTCCATTTACTACCGCTCCACAATAATACCTTTGTTACCGTGACGGATGCTAGGGGGAATAAAAAAACTGGGGCCTCCGCAGGTTCTTTGGAGGAATTCAAAGGGGGGTCTCGTCTTTCTCGGTATGCTGCTAAAGCAACCGCAGAACATGTCGGGCGATCTGCCAGAAATCTGGGGATGAAGTCGGTTGTAATGAAAGTGAAAGGATCTACTTATTTCAAGAAAAAGAAAGCAGTGATCTTGAGCTGGAGAGAAGGTTATACCTTTGCTGAGTGTAAGCGAAGTGAAGGAGTAGGAGAAAAATCTACAATTATGTACATCCGCGATGTGACCCAACTTCCGCATAATGGATGCCGACTCCCCAGGAAACGTCGTGTTCAAATAGTTCCAAGAAGTTCTCCATTTTCACTGTACAACAATTCCGGAAAAATATGACTCGGAGGGAAGTGGGAGGGAGTACGCGCGCTAGCCTTTCCAATTTTAAGCAGCTAGCAGATTCTGAAGAAAAGAGCTTCAGGCTGTGTAGTCTGATGCAGCTGGATGAAGACAGACGGATGGGAGGCTGGAAAGAAACAAACAATAGGTATGACGGGGAGAGAATCTTTGAAGTTATAGACTAGGTCCTGTTATGCCAAACAAACAGGCCTGTGGTGACTCTGGAGCCGTTACCCCACCCTGCGCAAAAACCTTGAAGTTCTGTAGGCCAGTCGTCAGGTCAGTATACGGGGGTTGTGTCAGTGAGGGGCTGCAAGCAAAGCAAGTAGAGTCCAATAGTGAAGGGAAGAATGAAGAGGCAAGTAGCGCGTTAGGAGTCTATAGAAACGAAAAAAGCCCAGCTCTACCATAGATTAGGCTCGTAGTCAGACGAGCTGAGCTGCAAGAAGTCTACTCGTCGTTGAGTCTTTCCGTCTGCGAGAATAAGCCACCCACTTCGATTATCCAGACGAGGATTCGGTACCGTCCTAAAACGCTTTTCAACATTCATGGCCATCGGTCGTCGTTCGAATCGGGAGAGGATGTGGTGGTAACCCACGCAGCTTCGTCTCGAGCCGGGCGTCCAGCCATGTAGGAAGACTCACCCTAGCCACTATAGCGACCCCACCCCCAACTCTAGCTGAGAAGCACCCTCCATCCACTTCCCCTTTTCCGTGTGCCCAAAAGCCCGCCCGCCCGGTGGTTGAGCCCCTTTCCGATTCCCTCACCCAATCTCATGAGAAGCAAGCCCGGCAGGCCTTGCCTTAACCTGTCCCCAGACAGCCAGCCCTCACCAGGCTGGCATTGCTTAATGCTCCGCCACGAAGCAAGCTCTCCCGAATACGACAGATGTGGAAGTGGGGAAGCCTACAGTGGCAAAAGAAGTCGGAGTAGTTGGGCAACTGTATGCACGAGGGTACATTAGTATTCAGGGAATTTGCAACATTTTAAGAAAGGGGAAGAAAACGGGGGTAGGAATACACTGTTGTAGGTGTAGCTATAGTAGTAGGCCTAACCTTTGGTTCCCGTAACCAAGTTTTGATTTCTCACTCCTTATGTAATGTACTTTTTGTTACTTCATCCATACTTTCTTTACTCAAAATTGAGTGTGGGGGGGGGCGAATGGCGCCCTCTACTTCTACCTAAAGGCGAACTGCCGGCATTGCAAGCAAATAGAGAGCCCCCGCCTGAGTCGTTGCGAGCCGGAAAGCGTACCGGCAGTTTGAGTCGCGAAAGGGCCGCTTGCTTCACTTTCTATGATTTTAGAAAATCATAGAAAGTTCTTTTCTATAAACCTATACAAAATGATGATTATTATATATTCTATATAATAATCATCATTAAAAATTTGTGTTTATCCTATTGTTAATTCCTGGGAAGAGGAAGAAGCAGATAGAGCAAAGGCCTCCTCTTTCTTTACGTCCGCTCTTCCCGAAGTGAGCGAATTGCATGTAGAGATCCGTAGGGGCTTATAGTTTAATTGGTTGAAACGTACCGCTCATAACGGTGATATTGTAGGTTCGAGCCCTACTAAGCCTACCACCCCTACAGTACAGTCGAAGTCCGCGCCACCCTGCAGATCTCAATCTAGCGACGGCACCTGGAACCACACTGCTGCCGCTGCTCTTCGGGCACGCCTCCTACGCTTACCACTCACCTACGCTCTTGTAGCATGCCCCCTTCGGGCAATACGGCTTTCGTAATACGCGAAGCAGCTGAGCGATAGCTCTTCGATCGGTATATTCATTCTTGCGATAGCGAGGTTGAGCAGTAGCGAGGGGCGATAGCGAAGGCGTGGTTCATCCTCTAAGATAGAGTAGATGCGAAGGTTCAGATCGAAGATCTTCGCGAGACGGCCCAAGCGAAGATCGGCACTCGAAGGCCTTTTTTAGGAGCAGCCCGCAAAAGGGAAAGCCGTGGAGACGGCAGACTCACCAGTCAGGCACACCGTGAGGCTGACTACAGCAGACCGGGACAATTCCAGTTTTCCTGTTTCAATTTTTGGGAGTGAATGTAGGAAGTGCAGACGGTGGATCAGGTGTGAACATTCAACCAAAGGCGTCTTGGGAATCGGCAATAGCAAAGCATTGTGGCCATCACAGTTCAAGCTACGTATGGCTGGCGTACAACCTACGCGGGCTTCTTAGCAAAAAGAAAAACAACAAAAAAAGATGCAAAAGGTTTCGTACCTTTAGTCCAATCTTAGAAAAAGAGTAAGGAGGGTATGAAGCACTGCTGGGTAGACCATGGCTCCAACCAGGGTGGTTCATGACTGGGCTAATAAAACAAAGTATCAAGCAGGGCGGGATGGAACGCGGAAAAGGCTTGGCTTTGTTTCAAAGAGAAAGGACTAAGGAAATTTCGTTTCCATAGTGATGATGCTGGCGTCTGTTGACCTGGTTGAACTATATATAAATGCAAGATCGAAGACGCGATTCGAACAAGCCGGACCGAACAAGCAACGGATGAGCGTACTACCGCGAAAGCCCTTGCGCTAACGCGCATACGTTTTCTTGGTTGGTGGGTCCGCTTTGATTTTGAAGACTGCAAGGAGGCGATTTCTTCGCTGGGCGATTCAGCTAGCCAAATCGCACTAATGCGATTCATTCGCCCTACTATCCTACAGAGCAATTCATTCCGTCTAGGGCGACTCATTCTATTCTCTCTGAGGTCAGGTAGGTGAAGCGTCTAGCTTAGGGGGGCGCGTCGAATCGCCTAACGGCCCCTTGGTGATTCTCCAATTGGGTAATCTGAAGATAGAAAACCACAATGATTCCAAACTGAACTTCAATAGTCTCGTATCCGTGTTGCCCCGACTCCAAACTCGATGTTTGTTAACTAAGCGGGACACTCCCAAAGTCTTTCCTATAAAACCTCCGCAGCCCTTACCTGGCAGTTATCATTATGTGTCCTTGGCAGTGTCTAGGGAGGTTAGGGGTGAGTTAAGCCAATGCGTACAAATATACAGACCAGGCTCATCCTTTTATGTTGAGGTCCGTGCGTGCAAGTCTGTCTATGATTAAGAGTCTAGGTGGTGTTGAAGCTGGCTCATTCATGCTAGTCATCTTAGAGCTATGAGTCAGAACAATGTTCACCAACTCTTCCATAGTTATCTTGTTCATATATCGATAAAGCTTTTGAATTGGAGTTTCTATTGTTACATTCAATTCAAGTGTTTTGTCTCCTTCCCAAGGTAGTATTGCCGAGCAGGCGATCCCTGTCGCAGTTGATCCAGCTAGCTTTTCTCCGTGGTACTCCTAATTTGTGAGAGCTCCTTCGGCTCGGCTACTTTATTTTTAGGGTTGGTGGGACGAAAAAAGATTCTAAATGAAAATGCCTATCTATAAAGCGCTGATAAGAAGAGGGAACAAGTCCCACGGAGAGATGAGAAGTGGGGGAAAGAGTGAAATTACAATCTCTTCTGGAATGGAAGACCTCCCATCCACTGACTAGAAGACTACAGCCTAACACCCAAGTTAGCCTGGCGGTCAGCTAAATGAGTCGCTTCCCTCTTCACATGATGAATTTGAACTACTAATATATTCAAAATTTTTTTCTCAGGATAAAGCATAGGCGCCAAGGTTCTTGATCATTACCATTCGCCCATCTAATCATGTTAAGAGACCCTTTTTTTTATTCTTTTTAAGTAAAAAAGAATAAATAGTTTGGACAAAACTATGGCCATGCAGGAGAGTTTATGCTTCTGCAAAGGTTGCATCTTTGATCGACCAGTTCAATTCCACATGACAGCACCCTTGCCATATCTTATGACCCCACCATAATCCGAATTCCCAGAGTAGCCTTCCCTACTCCTTAAAAGTTCATCTTGATGTGATTTGAAGAGGAAATTGCCACAAGATTTAGATAGATATGTTTGAATTTGAATTTAATAAAAAGTAAGTCTTGCAATAAGACCTCGTCATGTTCATCCTTACTAACAGACCATACAAAAAATGAAATCTTTTTTATGGTCTGGATTCTTTCAATCACCTTAACGAAGGAGGTGGACTTCAACCAAGCCAGCCCTTCTTATGAAGTGGCTATGGATATTTCCAAAGGAAAATAAAAAGCCATGGTGCTCATATTTGGCTGCTAAGTACCTCTCCAATGGCAAAAATGGATTGACCAACCCACACCTCTTAAATATCCTGCATCTAGAAAGGTCTTATTTGGTACAGAGATACTTTCAGGCAGAACTTGGGCTAGACTTTTGTTGGGCAATGGTAAGCTGATTCGCTTCTGGGATGATGTTTGGCCGTGCCACTCTCCTCAGAGATGCATGCCATTCTATCAATTCACAAGGTTCTGATTACCTCAAAGTGATATACTACAAAAAAGATGAAGGAGAAAAAATGCTTTCTCTCCCTATTCTACTGCCCAGAAAGTAGAAAACTCCAGTGCGCTCCTGCGCCTTGACTACACTATACTATAAAGAATGAAACCTGTAGCACTTCGGCCCCCGACTCTTTCCGTCCCGTCACCGTACGCGCAGGAGCGCTCACATTTTTGGTCTTTCCTTCGCCTTTACCCGTTCTATCTCTCTCATCCCACCCTACCCGCTTCTGTCGAGCCACCAACCACCCCGGGACATCTCGCTGATTCAATGGTGCCATCCCTTGCCTCCCCGCGTTCAGTGATGAATCCAAAAAAGAACAAGAACCTGAAAGATAGGAAGCAGCCGATCCAAGCACGTAAACACCCTATCTTAATCGTATGGTATGGATCAATCCCCCGCCCTCCACTCCTTCCGGTCGATCGAGTTTATCCCCTGCCTTTGACCGTTCAGCTGTTAAGACACGTTTCCACCACCCGACTGATGCCTTCCGTCAACAAAGAAGATAGATGCCAGCTTCTACCCAATGACTTCACTACTTTGGGGAAGGGCCAATCCATCGATCAGTTCAGTACTTCAGCTATTATCTCGGAGAGTTAGGCATTTCATCTGGTATGGCATTTGGTCCAGGCAGAAAGAGATATGGAACTGGCTAGTAAGGGTGGTCTACGATCAGATCGCGGAAAGGGATACGAGAAGTACGGGAATCCGTTCAGTTAGCCGTCCCAAAACAATTGAATCTGGCAGCTTTCATTAGAGAGGCGGGTGGTGGGAAATCAAATCCACTTTCTTTTTTTGTTTTTCGTACATTCTCCGCGGGATCGGCTGGTGGCGAGGAAGGAATGGATACGAACAAACAAATGCTGGGCGTCGGAGAAAACAACCGGTTGAAGAATTCGAAAAATGGAAAACCAACTCGACAGCCATTGAAGCAGGAGATCAAAAAGAAGGATCAGTCGCCAACCCATGTTCAATCGTTAATGTAGTTTGTCTCCCGGGAAGGAAACTGAACTCAGATTATGCCCGAAGGGAATCTCGCCTAAAGATAAAGTGTGAGGACAACTAGTTAGTTGATCTGATTGATTGGCCTTATCTCATGCATGGGGACCTACTAGACTCTTTAGTAGGGTAGGGACGGAAGGATTAGACTTCTCGATGTTGCCGAGGCCCCGAAGAGGAAGATATTCAAAACTGTCTGGCAATTGGTTCGGCTTCGGAACTCCTAGAATCACTAACAACTTTGACCGGAGTAAGATGTGGTAGAGGGAGAACGAATCCTATTCCTATAAAAAAGGCCGGCATATGCGGCGCTCTATAGTTCAGATTCAGCTAGAAATTCTTAAGTTGTTCTCGAGGAGCAGATCAAAGTCCCAATTTTTCTGTGTTTCATGCCTACGGGTCTCCTGTTCCTAGTTGGGCGGGCGGGGAAAGACAAATAGCTAATGGTTATAAAACTCCATATCTACCCCAACTTACTCATTTCACTTCGAGCCCCCTACTATTATCGACGAGCATGTTGTTATACCTATTTGCCTGCCGAGGAAGGCAGTAGCTTTCTGGTTGAGCTGAGCGTATGTCTTTGACAAGATATTTCTCCTATGGTCTTATTCTCGAACCATCGGGTTGGTTGTCCCGCTCATTGCTGTAGCTAGAATCATCATTCACCTGCGCTTATTTGGTTCAACTTCTCCCCACATCCATATCAGACATGTCATTAGCTGAAAAAAGACCAAGACCGCCGTTCCTCTCGCTCAGCTCTTGACGAGTAAGGACGGGCCTGTCGCCGCCTTTCGACTTATAGTGAGTGAGCCCCAATGCAACATTTTGATCTTCGACCCGCCTTGCTACACACATAGCATCCCGTTCTACGACTGAGAACCACTTCTAGATGCACGATTCCACCAACCAAGAAAACGTATGCGCGTTAGCGCAAGGGCTTTCGCGGTAGTACGCTCATCCGTTGCTTGTTGGCTTGGTTTTAGTAAAGTTGAAGATTGGAACAAGGCAGCTATGGCTAAAAGATTTTTTATGCAGGTTTGTGGCAAGGAGACTCTCTGGTCGTGTTGGGTTAAGAGGAAATATCTTCGCCGGAATTTTCTTTGGCAGGTGGACACGCCTAAAGACTGTTCTTGGGTCTTTAGGGGTATTATCCGAATCTTATATGATGTAATGGATGCATGCAATTCGCTATCAAATTTGAGACGGAACCTCGGTAAGTTTTTGGCATCATCCTTGGCTGTAGAACGGCCCCTTATCCCGGCGAGTCGACTACAGTCTAAGGGTTTTCTCTCGTATTCCAGAAGCTGCCCGCGTTTCGGACCTTATTGGTAATCAGAGGTGGGTTCTTCCTACAGCCAGAAATGATTTTCTGGAGGACATATTTTTGAGATTAGGGCATTGGATCTTTCCCCAGTACCTTTGCCTGACAGGGTGGTATGGACGTTATCTACGGAAGGGGATTTCTCGTTCAAATCAGCTTGGCAATTGGTCAGGAAAAAATATCCCAAGGTAAGGTAGAATACAAGAATATTCTGTGGCACACCGATTTGATCCCGAGGCATTCAGTGATTGCTTGGATGGCTGTCAATAATGGCCTTTATACGCTGGATAAGGTAAGCATATTTCGCCCAGACATTTCGCGCCTACTTGCGTACTCTCTTGCTCTCATAATGAGTCCATTGAGCATTTATTTTTTGGTTGTGAATTCGTGGAATGAATTGTGACTGCTCTTTTCGCTAGACTGGGTCTTAATAAGCATCCCTCCTCTTTGCCTATTGTTATTGGTTGGATAAAAAAGAGTTTTGCCTCGATCCTTTGGTTAGCCTGCCAAAGCAATCACATTCTATTTCATATCCAACTCTGGCTTCCCGCTTCCTCTCCCTGCCGGTCGATCTAGCTATCGCTTCCTCTTCTCTATGTAACGGAACCTTAGAGTATCTGGTCTGCCTCTCGCCCACGGTCCCCAGAACGCTCCAAGTCGAGAAAGGGTGGATCGCTCCGTCCTTGCTTGCGTCTCTGTCTCGTACTCTCTCGTTTTGCTCCTTTCCGGTGACTAAACCCCGTAGGTTAGGCTACTATTGAGATTATTCCATTATTAAGCCATAGTCATACCCCAAAGGAAGAACTAGTGTTTAGATCGTCTGTTTCACTCTTCTCTTTGTAGCCCGTTGAATTCGTGCTTAAGAATCCCTTCGCCTCGACATGATTGATCTCTTCGCCCCTGTCAGCTAAAGGACACTGGAAAGGAGATAGGTTAGAATTGCCTCTCAAGCCAAGCCTGCACGGTAGAAAAGCCGTCAATCAAAGGTAGGTTGCTGCCTTCTTATGGCTTGCGCTAAGGAAGTTCAGGATATGAAATAGAGCCCGATTTTTTGAATGTTGAAGCTGCACCTGGATAAGGCACCATCAGAAACCACAACAAATGGGTCCAGTCCCTACACAAAAGAATAATACCCGGAAGCGGACACGGGAGGAGAGGCAAAGCTAGCAGCTGGATAAAAAAGCCATTCCCTTCTCCTTGAACCGTAAATTCCCGAGCTTCCCGATAAAGGAATGAGCTAGCCTATCTTAATCCTGTCCTGCGCTGGTAGACGCATCTTCAGCCTGGTCCAAGGGATTCTTCTGCCTCCTATAGTGGACTTCCTTGATTTACCTTTGCTTGCCGAGAAGATATAGACCCAAGTCACTCTAGAATGGTACCTCTATATCCTTTAGCAGCGTTTACGGCCCCTACTCCGAAAGCAATTCAATTCCATTTTTTTTTTCCCAATCTCTCTATCTATGAACGAAAAAGGTAGCAATCTCCTCCTTGTGGTTAGTTCATATAATAAAGCAAGAAGCTCATCCCCTCTCCCCCCCCCCGACTCCCTCTCCATACATACAGAACCGTAGTTTATGGTCTCTTGTGTTTACAGCCTATTCTTCACCTTTCCTATAGCCAGCAAATCAAGGAGATACGGCTTAAAAGCCTACGCGCGTCAGGTTGTTCGGCTTCGGCCCTTTCTACACGTGACTACACGGAATTCACTAAACTTGACGGTACGGAACTAGATATGAAGTCGGCTTTTCATCCTCTGTTGGCGAGATCAGAGGCAACGGTGGCAGCAGCTGCGGATTCTGTGGATTCTTTATCTCCTCGCTTGACGCTCTCTTCAATTGCAGATCCTGAACCTTCGGTCAAGTTGCTTTTCTATCCGGAACTTTCGGCTAAAGTGGCTTCGCTCCTTCTCTTCTATCTATCGCTAAAGTAGCTTCTTCCTCTCTGATCCTCTCTTCTCTTGAACTTTCGTTAAAGTGGCTTCCTGTGGGGGCCTTTGAACGGACCTTGGTGGGGATATCTCTTTTTGGGGCTTACAGCTCGTTTAGCTCATAACAGCAAGACATATTTTCAGACAGTTTTGATCGCCTAGCCGGGGCCGTAGCCATTACTCGTGTGGGGCCGTCCCTTGCTCGGCTATTCGAACTCGCCTTAGGGCATACTTCTTAGATCTCTTGAGGTACTATTGGCAGAGGGGAAGCGCCACTTAGAGACTTGGAATCTGAAGGAAGGCAGTCGGGAAAGCCCCACTTAGAGACTTGGAATCTGAAGGAAGGCAGTCGGGAAAGCCCTAAAGGTAAGAAGGTCTTTGTTCAAGTCAAGTGACTTAGCTTAAAGAAAGAAAACCGTTAGTGAAGTGTCGGGAGATGCGTACAGTTTCGGCACTCGAAGAAAAGCGACTTCTTTGATTGTTCCGGGAAGTACTACTTGAAAGTAAAGCTCTTTGTTGCAAGCCAAGCAGAACAGAAGATAGAGGAAACCGGAACTTTAGCTAGTAGACAAACTACTTTCGTTAGCAAGCGGTACTCTCATCGAGTAGGGCAAATCTCATACCCAATCGAAAAAAGGTCTTGGAATCGACTTAGAGAAAACAACTGCTTTTCCGTTAGCGAGTACAGTTCAAGCGGAACTGAGACTTGAACCTGAGACTCAAGGTCAAGTGCCTACGTAACTATCCGGTCCGGTAAGTTAAAGTAAGAAGGCGTGTGGAAGGTACAGCTCGAGCACCTACTACAACTCCTTTTCTACTCCACCGCTAGATGAAGTGACAACCAGCTCACTTATATCACGAGCAGGACTCGAACCCGCACTTCTGGATGAAATCATCACACGAAGAAAGAACTCTTTTTTAGTGTGATGAGGTTGAAGAATACACTTCGCTAACACAGTCTAAGTACTTCAATGTCGCACCTGTCAGGAGCTCTTTGAGAGATATTTTCTTTGCCTGCATCGAAAGCTTTCAAGAAAAAAATAAAAAAGCCCAAACTCAAGCCAAGCAGCTAACTTCGAGACAACTAAGGGCAAACTTCGAGCTAGAACTAATAGATTAGCATTAATAGTCAGTTCCCCGGGGGATTTCTTTCCTATGCTTGCTGGCTAAACAGAGTTGCCTTCCACACGTGCACTGAAACCAGAGTCTGCTACTCGCCTTAGGCAAAACCCTGAGTCTCTTGCTTGAACCTCATTCTCCTATCTAAAAAAAGGCCTGAACTCTCCCCCTTTGATTCATTTCGATACAAAACCAAACAAATCTACTAGACTTAAGACAACTTGAAAACTCTCAAGACTATTGACATTGTTCTCTTTTCGAAAAATAAACAAATATTCAAATTTGACTTCTTCAAGACTGTAACTCTAAAATTATTAAAAACTTCTTCTTCTTGAAGACAATACCTGTATCCTATACAATCACACAACCAAGAAAGAAATCCTGATACCAGATTACGGATAATCAATGTAACATCACAAAGTACTATTACTCCCCCTTTTTATGTCGAAAAATCAAAGGGACACAGGTATAATGAATCAAACTGTAATGAAAAGAAAGTACACATTTGCGAAAAGCAATAAAGTACTCCATATAGTCCTAAAAATGATACGAAACATGTTCATCAACGATCATTTCAGTACAAGTAATGAACCAAAATACATCAGAATGATCAGAAATGAACAAACCGCACAAAAGTCTCTAGTAAAGCAATGTGTCTATAAAAGAACAAGCGAAACCAAAAGTAACAAATCTAAACCCCTGGAAACCAGAAACTGTTCATGTACGATCACAATAGTACTACCAAAAGTGAGCAATCATGAACAGATCCAGGACAAAATACTACAAAACGAGAGAAGGCAACTAACATCAACAGAAATGATGATAATGATAGCAAAGAAAATAGCCATCAGCATAGCGAACAAGGTCCAAGCGCGTAATGCGAGGCTCGCCAAGCCCATCACACCAAGCTATGCCAGCTGAAGTCCTCCGAGCAGCAATCCGAGTACGAAGTCTGGGATGGCTAAAACGAAGTCTGCGAACCCGGAAGCCTCCTCGGATCCTCCTACTCGCCTGTAGAAAAGACAGGAAAAAAATGAGAAGAGATGCAATCCAGATGGATTCACTCCCCCTAAATGAATGATCCAATCTAAAAATGGCCAAAATAAGCACATATTAGCAAAAAATATACCGAAGGTATATGCATATGTGATGGAAATGCGCATTATGTACAAATTCCCCTCGAATCAGTCCATGCATATTGGAAACAGCATAAAGAGCATAAAAACATGTTAAGAACATGTATGCTATAACCAAAAGATCATGGAGCTTATTAAGCATGAAGATCAAGGCCAAAAAGCCGAAATTTCACAAACAATTCAATGCAAACGAGAATCAACCAAGGATTTCGATAGCAATGGAATCAAATAGTAAAATCCAGCAAGGATCAGACCTAAAAACAATGAATGGTAAAGGACACTAAGATGCAAACAAACATGAACAAAGACCCTCAAACCATGAAAATAGCCTAAAAACCTAAATTCAACCATGAATTGCATCAAAATTCAAGATAATCGAAATCAAAGCATGAATTAAAGTCTAAAACAGTAAACCTAGCATGCTCGAATCAATGAAAAGCTAAATCAATCAATCCTAAAAAAGAAAAAAAAACAAACACAATAAAACCTCGAAGATAAATTCGAAAAAAATTTGATTAAAACATTACATACTCATAGATTCATACTTCTAATTGATAGAAAACAACAAAATAGATTGAACCAATTGAAATCGAAAACATACCCTAGAACCTCTTCGTGAAGTCATTGTCCTTCGGAGAGTGTTCGAAGCCCTAACTCGAAGATTTTGCGAAATCCGAGAAAACAAGTGATCTACCGCGCAAACGGACGTCGAAATCAACTCCGGAACGTCGAAAACAGGGTAGGAGGAGAGTTTGGATCGAGTTGGGGAAGAGGAGTTCGAGAGAGGTAAAATGGTGTTTGAAAAACAAACTCGCGGGTCGCAAAATGCGAACGCTAAAATCTTAACCAAATACCCGAAAGGGTTAGGTCCGATTTTAAAAAATCACGGAAGGTCAAAAATTCAGAATAGGATATATAATACCTCCATGTGAACCCCATCAAAATGAAATCGCCATATGTAGAAAATGGAGTACATAGGCAGAATCAAAAAGTATGCAAATCCAATTCAACAGAGGTTTCTGACTCTAATTTGGCGCTCCTAATATACATCGATAGAAAACCATCTTCTTACATGATCATATGACCGATAGCTCCCAAACCAGACGGCTTTAGGGTACCAGGCTTGACAACCCTGCAGATCTCACATATAGAAGAGAAAGTTCTACTGTATCAAAGTCGGCTATACATCGATAGAAGCAACATGTCTCTAAAGCAATCATGTGGTCGATAACTCCCAAACCTGTTGGTTTTGGGGTACCAGGTTTAAAAGCCCCACAGACCTCATGCTCTAGGATTGAAGCACCTACATGTAAATTCATACACAAAAATGACTTTCATACCGTTTGACGCGAACAAAAGCCACTTGCTGAGGCGGCATGCCCGGTTACTAAGCAATGAAAGATAGTGTAGATTCGCCAACAAAAAGGCATACATAGCATTATATATATATATATAATGCTATGCCTTATATATATAAAAGAAGCTCATATTCATAATTTTTTTTTATTGAGCTTCTAACGACTTTTTACTAAATCAATTTTTTTCAATATATGCGCGGGGTCAGAACCGAGTCAAGAAAGGATAAACACACCCTCAAACCCAACTTAAGCACGAAACCCAGTTTCTAAATATGAAAATATATTTATAATAGAACTCACATAAACGAACCATAGTCCAATGCTGAATAACGGATCTAAGTATGAAATGAAAAATGGAGTTTCACGCCTTATGAGAATTCGATCAAGTTCTTAACAAACACATTTGTTGACTTGAGATTCATGAAACATCCAAAGTGATGAAGTCATCCAAAAACCTGAAATCAAAGCTTAATTTGAAAAATATGCGCGGAAATCCACAATATTCAAAATGATTTCGCAAATGATCAAACTAGGAACCCGAATACTCACTAAAGACCAATGTCTTCAGAATATAGACTAGACGAAAATAATACTAAATGATGCATGGATCTAGCCTCAAAATAATCAGGGTTTAATGAGGAAGACAAACCCCGATAGACTTCCTAAGGTACTCAAACCTAAGGGCATCTAAGGGTTTGGTCATGATATCTGCTAGTTGATCTTCAGTCTTTACAAATTACATAGAAATCTCTTTGTTCTCAACAAGCTCACGAATAAAATGATATCGAATATCAATATGCTTTGTTCGATAATGTTGAACTGGATTCTTGGAAATATTAATGGCACTTGAACTATCACAGAATACCGTCATGGTATCTTGATTAATGCCATAATCATGGAGCATTTGTTTCATCCATAAAAGTTTTGTACAACAACTACCAGCCGCAATATATTCAGCTTCGGCGGTAGACAAAGAGATGGAATTTTTTTCTTACTGTGCCACGCAATTAGGTTATTGCCCACATTAAAACATCTACAAGAAGTAAACTTTCGGTCATCAACATCTCCTGCCCAATCCGCATCGGAATATCCGGCAATTTAGGGATTTGTGTCAAAGTAATACCAAATGCCATACTCTACAATACTGTTCACATATCGAATGATGCGTTTGACAGCTATCAAATGTGATTCCTTAGGAGCAGCTTGGTAACGTGCACAGACACATACACTAAAAGCAATATCTGGTCGACTAGCTGTTAAATATAACAAGCTTCCAATCATACTACGATAAAGCTTCGTATCGACTTCTTTGCCTTGTGTATCTTTTCCCAACTTAGTTGTTGTACTCATGGGAGTGCGAGGATGCCGCGATGAGTCCAGACCGAACTTTTTAACAATTTATCGAGCATACTTTGCTTGGGAAATGAAAATTCCATTAGATTTCTGAGAAATCTGTAAGCCAAGAATTCGCCTACCATACTCATTGAAAATTCGCTTCGCATCAACTCGGTAAAAACATCTGCTAATTCTTTGGAAGTAGACCCAAAGATGATGTCATCTACATATACTTGAGCAATCACCAAAGTACCCTGATTATGTTGGATGAACAAGGTCTTATCGACTCCCCCTCGAGAAAAACCTTTCTCAAGTAGAAAACTTGTAAGCCGTTCATACCAAGCACGTGGTGCTTGTTTTAAACCATAGAATGCTTTATTCAAGCAATATACATGATCAGGAGAGTGTGGGTCAACAAACCCTTTAGGTTGTTCGACGTACACTTCTTCTTGGAGATAGCCAAGCCATTGAAGAATAAACTTTTGACATCCATCTGATAGAGTTTAAACTGAAAATAGCAGGCAATTTTTAGTAGTAACCTGACAGACTCCAAACGGGCTACAGGAGCAAAAGTCTCATCAAAGTCAACTCCCTCAATTTGTGAGTAACCTTGCGCAACCAACCTGGCCTTATTACGAACAACAGTACAAAATTCATCAGATTTGTTCTTGAAAATCCATTTAGTACCAATAATGTTCGTTCCGGATGGCCTAGGCACTAAAGTCCATACTTTTTGTCTTCGAAACTCATTGAGTTCTTCTTGCATCGCATTGATCCAATTCTCATCCTCAAGAGCTTCTGAGACATTCTTGGGTTCAACCAATGACACATAACATGCAAAATTGACCAAATGTTCCATTTTACTTCTGGTTTTCACCCCGACCTCAGCAGGACCAATAATATTGGTAGGTGGGAGGTCTTTCAAAAGGTTTAATGGAACTTTAGTTGAGGCATCCATCGAAGCAGGAACTGGAATATCATTGATATGATCAGGATTGGAATTGTCAGAGGAATCTTCTGAAGCATTTGAAGGAATTTCCTTTGTAGCAGGCTTTGAAGAAGATCGATCTGAATTTCTCATAAAATCATCATCCCCACCGGAGAATACCTTTACAGGAACGCAAGTGTCATCTACCTTGACATTGATTGATTCCATCATAGTCTTAGTTCGCATATTATAAACCCGAAAAGCTCGACTATCAGAACAATATCCAAGAAAAATCCCTTGATCACTTTTCGCATCCATTTTATCCAGAGACTCACGGTCACGTAAAATGTAACACGTGGTACCAAAAGTACGAAAGTAACAAATATTGGGTTGATTCCCGAACCACAACTCAAAAGGAGTGTGCAATGTATAAGGTCTCAAATAAACTCTGTTAGAAATGTAACACGCAGTGTGTACAGCTTCTCCCCATAAATAACGTGGTAAACCGCGAGAGTGTAGCAAAGTACGTGCCATTTCTTGAAGAACTCTGTTCTTCCTTTCAGCAACACCATTTTGCTGAGGAGTATGTGGTGCTTTATGCCATTATGATCACAGTATTCGATAACACCTGTTTCTTTAAATTATCCACCGCGATCGGAACGAAGAATATTGATTGAATAATCTTTTTCATTCCGAATACGGTTGGCAATAGTACGAAAATTATCCAAGGTATCTGACTTTTCTCGAAGAAATGCCACCCATGTGAATCTAGTATAGTCGTCAACCATCACAAAAATGTAACGTTTACCAGCTAAAGTAGCGGTACGCATAGGACCCATAAGATCCATATGAATGAGTTCCAAAGGCTGCGATGTGGCAATCTTGTTAGTTTTAACATGAACATGCCTCGTTTGTTTTCCTAACTGACAAGGACCACACACAACATTGGTGACTCGATTCATTTAAGGAAGACCATAAACTAATTCTTTATTTGAAACTTTAGAAAGTTCATTAAAGTTCATGTGGTCTAACCTATTATGCCAAAGCAAACCTTCATCAAGCTTAGCCGCATTGCATACACAATCAGACTCAGAGTTAGAAATTGCATAGCAATTGTCTGAAGTCCGTATACCTGTCATAACACAATGGTTATCCGAATCAACAATATTAAAATTTGCTTTTCTTTGGTAAAGTTGACAGTATAATCAGTGTCGCACAGCTGGCTTATACTTAACAGATTGGCTTTTAAACCATCAACAAGAAGTACATTTTCTAAAGTGGGAATGTTTGGTCCAGAAATGGTTCCCTTGCCAATGACTTGAGATACACTTCCATCTCCAAAGGTCACAGACCCTCCTTGATAAGCTTTTAGGGAAGTTAACTTAGATTTATCTCCAGTCATATGACGAGAACATCCGCTATCTAAATACCATTGAGAGGACTCAATAGCCTTTAGGGCAGAAAGTACCACATTACACTTTAGGATTTGCTGAAGAGCTTCCTTTTTCACCCAAATTGTTTTCATCTTAGAAGATGAATTTTCACTAACTTTAATAGGTGTAGAAGAAGTCTTCTTAGCACTCTTCTTGTTGGCATTGATGTTCTTTTGAACAACACCTTTATTGGAAGACTTAGACTTCCGATTCTTTGGACTACGTCGCCTATTGGACCTTTTTAAAGGTGCTGGATTTTTTTGGTGTTTATGTGCATATCCAGAATAATATGGAGCATCGTAATACTCATACATGTCATAATATGGATATGGAGCATACCAACAAAAATAAGCCAAGTGACCTTTCCGTCCACATGTACTACAATAGTATACTCTAGGCGGTTGTGTCCATGATGAAGATTTATGAACTTGATTTCCAGCCTTTTTAGCTTTATTCTTCTTATTAAACTTAGTTTTAACAACATTCTGTTTAGAAGAATTAGCTTTCGGCTTTTGAGCTTGAACTTGTTTAGAAGTTGAAGCAGTGTCATTGTTAACATGTGGGAGTTCTGTTTCATGTGAAGTAGAACTTTTCACAAACTTAGTGACATGAGCTTTTTCCTTATTGGAAGTATTTGAAACATAGCCCAAACCACGCTTGTCACTATCAGGTTTGCCCACACTTCCAATTTTGTCCAACTTCTTTGCTCCATGAGTAAATGTTTCCAATTGAGCTTGAGTGGAGGACAAGTCTTCTTTAGATTTGACTAAATCTTGCTCAGTTGACTTGTATTGACACTCCATTTCGAAAAATTGTTGCTCAAGAAACTTCACTTTGGAGAGTAGTTATTGTTTTTCAAGTTCATGTGTATCGATGAGGTTACTCATATCTTCTGCTTGTCGCTTAAGTTGATCAGTAAGTGTGTCAACTTGAAGGATCAAACTTTTTTTGACAAATTTCTGTCCTTCTTAAGCAGATTTGAGTAAAGTTCCTCAAGATTCACCTCCATCAGAGAATCATTGGTGTCTTGTTTCAATTGGGACAGACTTTAAGTGCTTGCATGGGAAGAAGACAAACTAGCAGTGAATGCAGGATAATTACTTATATCTTCACCTTGGGATTCACTATCATCGTTATCTTCTTCACCATCACTGTCATCCCATGTGAGTGTTGTGTTCATGGCCTTTTTGCCTTTGAACTTCTTGTTCGGGCAATCATAGGCATAGTGTCCAAACTTGTGACACTTCCAACACTCAACTTTGGACAGGTCAACATCTGATTTAGATTGTTTGAAATTCTTGGACTTAAACTTCTCATGAGGACGTGATTTAGAATTGCCTTTCTTCAAATTAGGATTTCTTTCAATCCTAAACTTTTTCATCCTCCTCCATCTTAATGTTTTCAAATTGCATTACGAGGAGTTGTGCTTTTCTATCTTTCACAGTCTTGTCACCATCATGTGCACGAACTAGGATATCCCAAGCCTCTTTTGAAGTTTGGGCACCCGCAATTCGGCTAAATTCAACACCGGTGACAGATTGAAAGAGAGCATTCAGCCCTTTAGAATTAGCACTAGCCGCTTTCTTTTCATCTTCTGTCCACTCACCAAAGGGTTTATAAACCTCTATGGGATTTTAAGCAGTTCCACCCTTTTTAATGGGACTTGACCAACCGGTTTGAGTGGCGAAGTACACATCCATGCCAAGGGCTTGTAAGTAAGCCTTCATTTTGACTCGCCAATCAAAGTAGTTAGTCCCATCGAATTGGGGAACTCTATTGAGTTGTCCAACACTCTTATCAACATCCATGGTAACCAAATCAAACTAGAATACCAGGAATCACCGGGGTGTTTTTAACAAAAAAAAATTTTGACCTGCTCTGATACCCATTTTAAATTGCTATTCGAATTGATTGTATGTGTTACTAGATTGATTTTAGAGTTTGAACAAGATGATTAAAAAATTTCCAGCAATATTAACCCAATCACACAACTGAAAATGAAAGTGCAGAAAAGTAAATAACACCTGATATAAGGAGTTCACCCAAGTGGCGTAATCGCGACTTCAGGGCTACGTCTCCTTGAGAGTTTTCAATCATCCACTATGAAAAAAATATCACAAGTACAAGATTCATAACCAAATACCAAACCTAATACTCCGGCTTTCACAATGAGTAATTAACCTCTCGCACTTCACTTCAATACGCGAAGCTTCTCTTCAATGATGATCTCCCATCTTCACAATCTCCGCAACACACGTTGACTGCTGTCCACCCTTGATAAGCACACAAGGTATCTCTGATTTGGTTTGTGGTGTGTGAGTTTCAAGTTGAAAACACTCTTCTAGTTCATCAATGGAAGACGAAGAACTAGAAGAAGAAGATTTTGGCTTAAACAATGAAGAAGAAAAACTAGGGCAAAATAGAGGAAAAGGGTGCAGGAAAACCTTGCAAAAACTCCAAACTTTCGTGCATAAAACAACCCTATAAATAACCCAAGAGAGTGGAAATCCAATTGGGCAAGTTTTGGATTCAAAACAGAAAAACCAACAGACCACGAACACCAGCACGCATGAAAACAGCCCTTTTGAAAGCATACCCAAGGCAAGGAGCGGGCATCCATCCAATCTTCACTTATAGACAGAAAATGGCCTTATTTCCGTTCGTTAACTACTTCTAACGAGCAAGTTAGTAGCCTACCTCGGCTGAATGTTGGGACAAACAGCAATAACCGTGCTTATCCTTCTCATAAAGAAAAAAACCATCCATATTAAACCGATTCACCCACTACTGCTACTACTAGTATAGAATAAGATCTATTAACACGCACGGCTACCTATATAACAAGTTGCCTCTGACCTCTGTCTCACGACCGCAAATAGAACCTGTAGCTTCATGCCCTGAACTGAACTGAACTACTACTGGCTTAGCTGCCTAGCTACAAACTCAAAAGCCTGGATTTCCGATCCTTACTTAGCTTAGAGTCCCAAAAGGTGTTATAAGCTGGAAGCTAAGAAGCTACTCGTTTATGAGTAGGAGTTCCCATCGGTCCAGAACTAGAAGTCAACTCAAAACCTGGATTTGGCTAAAATTACCTATTATTTGCATTCTCCTATTAGTCCCTATTATTCTTATTCAAAAGTACCATTGGAGCTCCTTTTCCCGACAACAGATCTCCGATCTTACTTTCTCAAGTCATACGTCTTTTGTTCAGCCAACAGTGTTCCGCTCTACTTATTATTACTTACTAGCGCCCTTCACTTCAACTCATACTACTTCACTTCCAGCTTATTCTCAAATCAAAGCTACTTGCAACTAAGAGCAAGGTGCGTAGCTGGCTTGTTAAAGCATGGAAAGGTATCCAGAAAGCACAGTAACAGCTATGAGATAGGCGCCCTCTCACCTAATACCTGCTACTCAGGATTGAAAGTAGCACAATCGGCTATAGGGCTGAACTCCAGATCTACGAATAGCCGCGGGCAAGCACCTTTAACAAGCAAGTAGCTAGCTTCCACCTTACTTAACAGCAAGGCGCGAAAATAGTCAAAGAATCTTTTTTATAATACCAACTCGACATCTCGACGACATCTTAAGCCTTATGAACCTCCAATCAAAAACCTTTTTTACGTAAAAAAAGAAGGCTCATTCCCTGGCCTTGGAAAGCGAGTGCATTTCTTTGCCTCTTGTTTGCTTGCCTATGGAGGATCGCCCCTCTCTCACCCTTCCTCCCCAGCCGTTCGTTTCAGTCAGTCTCTCTGGCCTCGGCAAGTGATTGAGAGGTTTCGGTAGCAGTAGCCCCAGCGGTTCATTCTGTTGCTGGGAGAGGGAAGGGCACATTGCAAGACTTTTGATAGTAACGCTAATCGACCTCAGGGTTAATCAGCGAGAACACCTTAACCCAGGCAATCACATCTATTAGCGTACAATAATCACTGAACGCACTTATCGCAGCTTGACTAAAGGTGAGCTAAAGCCCAGGAACAACCGCATCCTCCACTGCGCGCTTAGCTTAAAGCAGCAGATTTCCAATTTCCCCTCTTGTCTTGAAAGCATTGGCAGGGAATAGCTTCACACCAAACGCGAGAGTGCACGAGAAGGCAGTGAGACGCACTAGCGCAAGTAAAAAGATCGGTGGAAACTACCTGTGCGCCAAGGAGAGGGAACTGCGCTCCCAAGAAAGAGCAAAACCTCGCCAAGGCATGCTACAACCTAAACTGCGATGATGGCTCCAAACCTGAAGTACTACGAAGCAAGCGAAAGCGCCCTACGCGCTCAGCCAAGCAAGCAAAACGAAGCAAGCGATAGCGCCAAACATGAAAACAAGCCAGCCGTGCAACCGTCTTGATTTGATTCGTCTCCTTCTCCATGGGCTTATTTTGTTCCGCTTTTTTGTGGATTCTTTGATTCGATTTCGAAAATGGCCCGCTCAGTGCTTACGCACTTCGCTTCGCTGCTGTATGCAAAAAAATCAAATCATTGTGCATACAGCTGTGGTGGCTCGTTTCGCTTTAAACGACTCTAAACGAAACGCTCTGAAACTTCTAGAGACTATATACGCTGTTCGACTGAACTCGTTTTTTATAGTTCCGTTCCGTCAGGCTCCGCGTTCATGAAATTCCAGCACCAACAACAGAAAGCAAATTCTTCGATCTAAATTTTGGGCGTATGGAATTCGTTCATCTCTAGTACTGAGGATAGAAGGGGAAGAAATCCTGGTTTTTGGCTCGCAATAAAGCTAGGGTCCTGATCGAGCAACTAGTAGTCCTATCTATCTACCTCTCCAGACACAATATCTTGAGTACCTATGATGGTGACCACATCTGCTGGCATGTGATGTTTGGACATAGAATCGAGTCCTTGTGAATGGGCAGAGCCAGGTGCTCTTATTTTACGACGGTAGGGACGATTGCTTCCATTACTGACCAGAAATACACCAAATTCTCCTTTAGGTGCTTCAACTGCGGTATAGGTAGAAGGAGCTGGTACGGAAAAACCTTCTGTATAAGGTTCGAAATGGTGAATTGAGGTAGAGTAGACCGATGATCCTGTAGTCATTTGGCCGGCTATTGAAAGAAAAAGCTTGCACCTGCTCCCCCTATTATATAACCGGGTCCCATCTCTCTCCAGACCTAACGTGGTAGTTTCCCATCATAGGGCTTTCTATCTATAGATTGAGCCATTACCAAGGAGCTAATTCGTTCAGAACTCAGTTGACTGCTTCTATAGATAAGGCGGAGCGTCCTTGGCTCGGCATTATAGCACATAGGGCTTCGGCGCTATTACAGCGCTTCGCTAACTCGAAGCGCCTCGCTATGAGAATCTAGCTTCGCTAACGCGTTGCGTTGTCAGCTTTGCTACCGACGCTTCGTTCCGCTTCGCTTCGCTAATGCTCGGCTAAGTCTTGAACCTTCGCGCTGACCGTTCGCTTTCTCAGTAGCAAAAGCGCTTCTCTTGGTTTCCCAACCTGTTGCTTCTAAAGGCTGCCCTCTCTCGGCTGGATGTTGGTCCAGCCTACTACGAGGATCCCGTATCCCGTACATCGTCTTTCTCCCTCCTGGGTCCCGTGGTTCCTATGCCGCCGCGTTTCCCGGTCCTTTTCTTTTTCTTTTAGTGCTTCGACCCGAAGCGATAGCTTCTAGCTAGTTCAGTGGATAAGATGGCTGCGCTCCAGCTCACTCAAGAATGGGACGGCAGTGGTCCGCCGGCAAGCTCGTTCTGATCTTGGACGCAGTACATTGGAATCCTGAAGCACCACCACGAACGCTACCGCGCGTCCGCCTGCGGTGCGGTAAGGCACCACCCTGTTGTGCCAGCAGCCAACTCCGGCGTGTCAGCTTAGTTATCCTCATCAAGCCACTTACTTGATGTCTAGCTTCCCAACTGGTAGACGGTTCCCTTTCCCCCAGATCAATGAAGAAGGGAGAAGGTTTTTGATTATTCCGAAGAACCGGAAGCGAAGCGCTATGCCGGGGCGGGGGGACGGGAAAAGAAACTGCTCCGAAGACATAAATTGGGGTTCCCAATGCTTCTCCACGCCCAACGGGATGCGCCAACCTCGGGATGCTTTACTCCTAACCCCACAAGGTTCCGAGACGGAGCTTAACCTGAGTCTCGGTTAAGAACGGCGATGATCTACGTTTCACACGGCGCACGATTCCATGGATAGTTTCATTCGACATCGTGATGGAGGACATAGCTTACGATCATCGGCTTTGATCATGCCACTAGGCATTTTATTAGGACATTGCACAATGATCCGAACACTTTGTCGCATCTCTTCGATACGGATACAGTAACGATCATAGCGATCTCCTCTGGTACCTACTGGTACGTCAGGATCCGATTGGTCATGAACATCGTAAGGTGCTGCTCTTCGCGAATCCCAGCATACCCCAGGTTGGGATGGGTAGGCCCACCACTTCACTTTCACTTAGGCCCGGGCCAAGTCAGTGGGGGGACCCTGTCGGGCTCCTTCCCCCCCAAAACAAACTGTACGTGGGAGTTTCCCTTCATACGGCTCGAATCATTCTCAGATGCCCCGAGAGGCATCCTTTCCTTGTTTGTTGGGTTGGTTCACCTGCGCGCAAACGAGCACCGGCCACAACAGCAGGGAACTATGACCAATAGAGTCAGACACTTAGCTACATCCGCACGCAAAAGGAATGTGGTTCTGGTTGAGGCTTTCTTTCTCTGAGGGCGCGGGACGTTCGCGGAGTCCGTGCCTTCCGTACCACCACAAGACTGGTCGTTCTTGGGTGGATCCCGCTCCTAAACATCAGGGATAGGGGGAAGGGGGCCGGGCCTATCATATCAAAAGGGTTGTAGAAAGAGAACCCGGCCACCTATTTCATTCGACGTTCCGGGGCAGGGGCCCGCCCGATTCGACCGACCAATGGGGCGAGCTAATCTGCTTTGATCCAGGAGAAAGCCCAGTCAGCCACCTTATCGGTGCAGGTCACGTGACCTACAGCTCGGCCTTTGCTTTTTGAGGCTTCCTCTACCCAAATCTCTATGTGCCCGCAGCACTTCCATATGGAGAAAGATGGGCTTACCATGTTCCATCAATAGCACCTAACCTATGCCGATTTTGGCGGACCGTGCTCCACCCCGGTGAACTCATGCGGTTCCGACGTGCCCAGAGGCCAGAGGCGAATCCGTTCACGGTCCGTAGGACCAACACCATTCGAAGGTGGGTGGCCCGCCTAGAACAGTCATGTTTGACTGGGCTTACACACATTCGCTCACTTACGCTGTCCCCCCTCAGCTCACCCTAGCCCCGGGTACGTCGTCTCCAAGGCTTCACACCAAGTCTTCACTGACATAATATGCATGCTTGAGTAGGGTCAGGCAGAACCGTTGTTGCCTGATGGGAACTTCCCCCATATTGCTATCAATGTCTTCATGTCGCACGACCTCTTAACATTACACCACTGAATCCCCAATCCTTTGCTTGCTGTGCAGTGACAGTACCAATATCCACTAATCGTTGTTTCCAGATACGGTTGCCGGTTGACATCTCTTCTGATTCGTCGATACGAGAAGCAAATTGTTGTGTGGAGGAATCAATATCTCGACATAAGCCAAGAGGCAGATCTTGTGCCACTCCACCTGGTCGTATGAAACTGGCATGCATCCTGGCTCCCGGGACTCTTTCATGGAATTCCAACAATTTCTCCCGCTCCTCAGAAGCCCACAGGGACGGAGTTGATGCTCCCACATCCATAGCATGAGTAGTTGAAGCAAGTGAATGATTTGAAATTCGAGTTATTTCACGGAATGACACTCGTATATATTGAGCTCGTAATGGTACCTCGCAATTCAAAAGTCTCTCTACGGCTGAAGAATGAGCGTGTTCTTGGGCCATCGTAGAAACATAGATAGGGTCGACGACGGAACGAACAACGAAACTTTACGACAGCTTTTTTGTACACGTTCACTTGCATCACATACACAAGTGCTCTCTGAACCGTGCAATAAGGTCACCCATAACACGGCTCTCCCACTTGAGTTACCTTAGCCCCAGGCCATGCTATTCTCAAATATTGGAAAAATGGCAGCGTAACGTAACAACTAGTATTGAAAGCTGGTCCGCCTTTATGAGGGAGGGAAAGCGTTTCCATAGGAGCCCTACTTCCTTCAGTCGCAAACCCTTTTCTTAGTCACCGGGCGGAGCGCACCTTTGGTACTTCAGTAGAGCGAGCTGTTTGATAGTTACTTACTTCTTTTTGGAATTCCGTTCCGTCAAGGGCAACGAAAGGCTACTTCAATATAGGAAACTGCAAACGTAGGCCGGGGGGGCCGAAGACTTGTTAGGTGTAGTGACTTAGATTCCATGGAGTACCGTCAGAGTGTAGTCACCGCGAAAACGTATGCGCGTTAGCGCAAGGGCTTTCGCGGTAGTACGCTCATCCGTTGCTTGTTGGCTCGTCACGACATGTTGTTGATATTGATTGATGAGTTGGAGGGACTGACTGAATCCATCCATAAGCCTAACCTAGAAAGAAAGCGTCTCGTTCCCGCAACCACTTTTGTACTTTGCTTCTAGTAAAAAAGGGGGCTTGCGCTTGGCTTGAATTGAAGTAGCGCCTTTTGAATATGAGTAGGGCTCCTAGGTGGCGCGTTCGTGGAGCCAAACCGAAGGAAGAGCAAAAGGAAGGTTGGGTGCTTGTGGGGCGAGGCCACCCGGCCTCGAATAGCAGGGGGGCTTAGCTCTGGATCCCCCCTGCTTGCAGAAATGCATGGATCAGAAGGGGGGCTGGGTTCTATTTCAGGGCCGGGCGGGGGG
>OY747138.1:182500-197500 GCA_963556465.1 Berberis vulgaris
AGCGTATACGTTAGGTAAGTAAGCGGCGTAATAAGCCGGCCTTTTTAGAAAGAAAGTTCCCAATGGAACTCAAAAAAAAAAAAAGAAAGTCATCGGACTTGTCCCGGACCGGAATAGAACATATGATTGAATGAAGTGGCTGGCGTGGCGAGAAAAAGAAGTGGTTGGTCCCCTGCACCATGCCTGCTGCCTGCTCTTGTCATGCAGGCTCCCCACGCTGAATAACATGGGGGCTGTTTGCCTATGGCAAAGATGGGGAACACCTGCTCGCTGACCCCTCTATTCCTATGGACGACCAAAAGCAGGGTGCTCCCTATTACTCATTCATCTATAGGGCGTATAAGACTGGATTTGTGGATGTCAAGGTCTGTATAAGCGATCAAATTGGCGCCCTTGTACCTGTTCTAGTTCTTGCAGGGTTCCTGTTCCATCTAAGCGGGAGCAGGGTTAGACTTTACTGAAGGAAGGGCAACCGTTCAGAATGCAAGGCGTGTGTGGAAGCGAGCAGGCAGGAATGAAGGCTGCGAACGATACACTTTATTTACCACCTGGTGTAGTGGTGCTTCGACCACAGAAATCCTGAATCAAAATGAGAATGATAAATAGAGAAAAAATAGATAACTATATATATATGAGGAACAAGCAACGGCTTTCGCGGTAGTACGCTCATCCGTTGCTTGTTCTCTTTTGTTTGGGCCGGTAGCTAAAAGAAAGTCCCCGCTTTCTCTTGAACAAGGGAAGGGCAGCATAGCATTAGCTTCAATTGAACAAGCTCAACCTTGAAAAAGAAAGGTGGTAGGCCGAAGAACCGTTGAACGCTTCAACTTGGCCACTGAAGAAGGCGAAGGCTGGGCCAACAACTTACTGCTTACTGCCATGGTTGAAGCTTGAGGCTCCATAGACAGAACTATGTATTAGGGAGGGGAGGATAGAAAGAACGCATGCATGGAGATTCTTTCTGTCGGAGGTTCGAGAATCTATGAATGGACATCTAAGGCTAAGGAATAAAAAAAAGGAAGTCCATTACTGAGAGAAGTGGTGATCTCGTCTTGCTTGCTAGGAGAGAGGTCCGGACCACCTTTTCCAGCTAGATAGCGAGCGATCACTCAGCAATGATACCGCCGGCCGGGAATGAGTACCTATCCCTTACGGGAATCGAACCCGTGTCTTCGACATGAAAAGACGATGTCCTAACCACTGGACGAAAGGGACCAAAAAGCCATTCTTCATATACCTCAGCTCCGAGAATAGAAGTGGTTCGTTTCTATACGCAATTCAAGATTTCGTGTGTGTTCATGTTGGCGATTTCTGATGTGAATTCGGCGGGTCGTCCCCCCTTACTCCATAGGGTAGGGCCCAGTTACATACCAACCACGCCCCTTCCCTTTCTCCGATCATAAGGCCCCCTGATCCCTTTCTTTGTCTTTCCATCCCTCCGTCCCGTTCTTTATAATTCAACAAACAAAATAGGGGTGAAGCGCCCGTTTGAAGTGGCGAAGGTTAGACCTGAGAAAGGACGAAAGAAAGTACGTTAAGGTTACGAAGTCACTTAGTCGAACTATAAAGTCTAAAGAAAGGGAGGCTAAGGTTAGGAAGTTAGGTCAGCTGGTTAAGGAAAGCTCAGGTTTTGAAATCGCTTAGTTTAATTAATTCAAAATTGATTGAATTTTCATTTAGTAGTAGTGAGGCGTCGGTACGGAGTTGCATCAGCTGTGGATATAGACTAGGCTAAGGGGCGGACTTCATCTCTTCTATTATCTTTACTTACACCTTACACTTCCGCTGAGTCTAACGAGGCTCAGGTGCGGAGCCTTCCACTGTGGACCGAGACTACGCAAAGGTATAACACCATAGAAACTTTGCTTACTTTCTCATAAACCTTGATTTAGCTACGCTCAATAAGAACCCGGAATAGCGGAAATCGGTTCGTGTTCAGTTTCCAAAGTCAGTCGTCTTTGCCCAAGTGTGAACCGCAGACGACTCTCCAGTGGTTCCATTCCTTCTTACTTCTGGGTCAACCCAACCCAGCAAACTACGGCTTCAAAGCCGACTAAGTCTCATGTAGTGTAGTTAGGGTCGCTAAAACATCTGCATGCCGGTTTCCTGACCGGGCCACATGAGTCAAGGAGACTTACTCAAAAAGCTCCATCATAAAGCCTTATCCTTGTATGGCAAAAGATGTTCCTGTATCACCAGGTACTCTCCGTTCATCTGTTTTACTATTAACTGTGAATCGCCAAAAATACAGAGTTCATGGATCCCCATCTGCACCGCGAATTCCAAACCCAGGCCTCATATTCTGCGACGTTATTCGTGCACGGAAAAGTGAGTTTGAAGGAGAGGATAACGGAATGACACATTTTTTTTTTTGCGAAACAAACACAAGCTCGATTCCGGCTGCCTTAACTAGGAGGAGTTCTCGTTCCTGCTCTTTCCAGTTACAGACCCATCCAAATAGAATGTCCAACTTCTAGCGCTTTCTGCAACAAACACTTCTTCGTCTGGTAACTCTTCGGTTATGGACGACTGATCAAGAACGGGATTTTCTGCCAAAAGATCAGCAATGGCTTGGCCTTTGATAGCCCCCTTGATAGCCGGAACACAAGAACTCTAGAATTCTGATTACTTTAATAAAATAATCAAACCACCTGGCTGATCTTCCTGACAAAACGGGTTGTGACAAGAAATAACGGGTCGGATTTTGTTATCAGATGAACGGGGTGAGATAGTTTGCCTTCACTTATGTGCTGTGCTGCAAATACCAAGGCAAGACACATTCTTTCCACCTTGGGGTAGCGAGTTTCTGCTAGCAGCATTACCCTACTTAACTTAAGTAGTAGACAGGTCGTTCCTTCCCTTGTTCATCAGTCTGGGCCAAGAGTACGCCCAATGAAGCTTCTGTAGAAGAGAGATAGGAGACCAAAGGTTTCCTTCTTTTTTCATTCCGTTCCGTCAGGTGCCTTCAATGTAGGTGGTGCTGCTAACTCCTTCTTCATCGCCACGAACACCTCCTCGCATCCTTCATCCCCCTACATTCTTCTTCAACAACTTCATTAACGGCCGGATCTTCTCGGACAATTTAGGTATGATTCTTCGTATGTATGAGAATTTACCGAGAAAACTCTTCAGCTGTTTGATGGACGTCGGGCGAGGCATTTCGACTATGGCTTTGATCTTTAATGGGTCTACATCGAGACCGCGGTGGTGCACTACAAACCCCAAGAACTTCCCTGCAGATAGCCCTCATGCAAACTTTCACGGGTTCATCTTAAGCGAATACTTCCTGCATCGTTGAAAGACTTTCCTGAGAACGGCAATATGCTCCTCCCGGGTTATGTATTTTACTATATAATCATCAACGTAATCTTCCACGTCTATATGCATCATGTCATGGAAGATTTTTGTCATTGCCCTTTGATATGTGGCACCAGCGTTCTTTAAACCAAAAGGCATGACAAGATAGCAAAAATAGCCCGCGGGAGTGGCGAACGACGTTTTCCTTTTCTATCAGTAGAGGCCATCTTGATTTGATTATATCCGCTGTACCCATCCATAAAGGAAAACTTCTGGCGACCCGCAGGCAGTATGTTCTATCAAAATTTCTATGCTCGGGAGGGGAAACTCATCTTTCGAGCATGCCATGTTTCAGTCCCTAAAATCAACACAGACGCGGATCTGCCCGTTCTTCTTCTTTACCGGCACCACGTTCGCAAGCCATTCAGGATGCTTCTCCGCCCAGATGAATTTCGCGGTCAGAAGCTTTTCTACTTCAGCTTCAATTTGAGTATGAAATTCGGGACTGAATCAACTAATGATCGGAGGCTTTTACAGGCTTGTAATTAGGACTAACAGACAGGCTATGCACAACCAGATCTGGAGAGAGGCCAGGCATTTCATTGGTTGACAATGCAAATATGTCTCTGAATTCTTGTAAAAATGAAATCCGCCGTGTTTCCTCCCGTTCCGAAATAGAAGATGCTATAAAACCTAGGTTCTTCTTCCGTTCCCAAGTTTACCTCCTTCAACTCTTCGATGACCGTCTTCACCCCTTCCTCGAAGCAATCGGGCGCAGGCAACAATTGACATTGCCTACAGCTTCAGCACAATACGGTTCAAAGGGATCTACAATATTATTAGGAAGGAGTAAACGAGTCTACTGGATTCAGGAACCCATTTAGCAGGGACAAAACAGAAGGCTCACTTTGGATGGCAAGAACTTCTTCACCGTATCAGCGTCGACTACCTCACTTTCAGTAACTCCTTTCAACTTCTTGTCTTCTGTAAAAAGCCTTGCTTCAGAGTAATGTGACTCCCACAAAGGGAGCCCTCAGCCCGTCGATCCTGTACTCTAGACCGTTCATTTGGTATTTATAACACAACACAGGTGGTCACTAGAGCCTACTATACCGGTGGATCCATGGTATTCCTAACAGGATGTGATACGAAGGAGCAGCTTTGATGACCTTGAACTCGTGCATATCATCTAGTCCAGCACAAGTTATCCTGATCATAACTGACCCAACCGCAGCCTGTATGACGTTCCCTACTCCGTGAATGATCAGAGCGCGTTCTGTGCAGATTATTGTCCTCGAGATTCCGATCGAGTCCAAGAGACTTATAGGGATGATATTGTTGGAAGACCCGTTATCCACCAAGGCTCTGATGACTGCCTTTCCGTTCGCCCGGATGGCCACGTATAACGGGCGATGTTGGTCGGGATTCCAGTATGTGATATCAGCGTCAGAGAATGGTTTCCTATGGGTTTATCCCTTGGACGTCAGTTGATCCCCAATGACGGGAACGGAAACATCAAACTCACCCTTGGCATGAAAAGCAGAAGCATAAGTCAGAGTCTTTCACTTCTGCACTAACTCCGTGCCCTATATGAGTAATGGGTTCTCCGACGATGATGATTCTGTTTCTGCAATAGCGGCTTCAGTATAGAATACCTCTGCCTCTCCGAAGGCAACAGCGGTCTCTTCGAGTGCCATTTCCAGAGCAGCTCGGGCACCTGGAGTGAATCGTAGGGCGTCAAACAATGACATAAGGGCCGGAACTTTCTTTATATGCGCTACCAGATCGTATATCTCTCGAGAACGGTTTGACCCTCTGGGAAGAGGAACGTGCGGAGTCTTACTCGGTATATCACCTTGAGTAGGAGGGTCTTCTACCGGACCGTCTTCTTTTTAATATACTTCGGTAGAATTCTGCCTCTGTCGCCTCGTTTGAACGGGTGCAGCTTCAACAACACCTAACCCGGGATCTGCAACAGGCTCGAAAGAGATCCAGTCACCTGGCAAATCAACCGGAGGAAAAACTCTTTGCTTGTTTACCATCGCGCTGTGTGCTCCTCATATCCGTGGATGACAACCACAGTAAGTCTATGTACTCTTCCTTCTCCTTGCCTTCAGGTAGACCGGCAACTCCTCCTCTTTTCTTATCCCACCTATCGGTTATTGAATTCAAAACGGGCACCTCGGCAAGGCCGTACTATGCCACTTGGTCGTTCTAGCATAGTCACTGAGACCCACCTTGCGTACTCGAATGACTTCAGGCGGCCCATTTTCAAATAGGCTTCTACCAGGCCTACTCAATCCTATGTTGTTCACATAGGCAGCCCGCATCTCCGTGTCAAACCCAGTAGTTCCTCCGTAGTCCAGAGGCTGGGTAAGCGAACCCATTCCTACCTGATATACACAGAATTACTTCATCCCAAAAACTCCCTACCTTTCTTTGAAGTAGAGTATTTCGATTGGATAAAGGTTATGCTAATGCTAATAAAGAGATTCTAGATCACAGAAGGAATCAAAAGATATAAAGTAGTAAACAGTAAAATAGAGTAGGTAGTCTCAGATTAGGTTACTGGCTGGCCAGAGGCATGCATCCCGGTCGCTTCTTCAAATCCCCGGTCAGGCCTTATGCAACGACGTACACCAATGTTGGATTGAGTTTAGTCGGCATAAAGTCCCTCCCCGATGCGAAAGCATCATATACTTCTTGCTTGGATCAGCTAAAAGATCTATAATGAGGGTTTTAGGGGCGAAGCCACCTATAAAGAAAGAAGGCAGTCAGGCTTAGGGGCAGGTAGTAATCGCGAACTGCAGTCACGAATTCTTTTCCTTCCATAAAAAAAAAAAAAAAAAAGCTATCTGAGTACGGTCGGCTCCTTCATCGTGGGAGATGTGGCCCTCATTTGATGACCAGCCGTCGGTTTCTCCTAGCAGTTTTTTGCATCCTGTTGCTAGCTTTGAAAGCCAAAATGATGATCACAGTCAAGTTTACTGCTCCGAAGATGAAGATATTCTGCAGAGCTCTCCTCAACAGCCTATCAGTCCTCATCCAATAGAACCACAGCCCTTTCCTCAACTATATCCCAATCAACCGTTGAACCCGAGCTCAGATCCTAAAGGGACCTCTCAGCGTCGCTATCCTGAGAGAGTAAGACAGTCAAAAGTCTTGTTTCCTATTTCAATGTATGTTTCCTATAGTTTATTTTCTGCGACTAGGTCTGCATTCTTATCTTCTATCTCTTCCATTAGTGAACCTAAGTCGTATCGTGGCCGCCACTCAAAAATGTTGGCAAGATGCTATGCAGGAAGAGATTTCAGCTCTTGAGAAGAATGGTACTTGGGATCTAGTTATGCTTCCCCAAGGCAAGCAGGTAGTTGGCTGCAAATGGGTCTTTAAGGGAAAGTACCTAGCTGACGGTTCTGTTGAAAGATATAAGGCGAGACTTGTTGCAAAAGGAGAAACACAAGAGCAATAGACTCTGAAGAGACGCGCCCGTAGCAAACATGAGATCTATCAGATGTGTCCTTTCCTTTGCAGCAATAAAGGGGTGGCGTGGCCCCTGTTTCAACTTTTTGTAAAAAATTCCTATCTCTACGGTGACTTGCAAGAAGAAGTGTATCAACATGTCTCTGGCTTTGACAATTATGCAAAAGCTAATGTTTACCGTCTCCATCAAGCAATTGTGGGGTTAAAGCAAGCCCTAAGAGCTTGGTTCGCAAAGCTTGAAGAGGCAATGCAGACAGGTGGGTTTCGTACCAAGGCTGAAAGTGCGCTCTTTCTAAAAATAACCGATTAAAAAGAGGATTGGTTCTTCCACTTGTGTATGTGGATGACATCATAGTCACTGGGAGAGTGATGATCACAGCATTGCTCTACTTAAGGACCATCTGAAGAATTTGTTTGAAATTTAGAAGAACCCTAAGTAGACTTTTTAAGATGCCTTCGGTCTAAGGAAAAATGGCTTATGAGAGCCTCCCACTCATAACATAAGAGCTGACTTGATTTATCGTAAGTTAAGTAAAGTGAATTCAGTGCCGGAGCTAAACAAAACCTATCGAATGCCAGGCTTCTACTATACCTATCAACCTATCGAATAAAGAAGTCTTCCACAGGCTTTCAAAGAAGCTTCGAGAACATGGTCTTATAGTATTGTTAGTATTGTGGTATTGGCACACGTTCAGGGGAAGATCAGTACGTTAGGTAGAAAAGCACGTCTGAGTTGATAAATTTGAAAAAAGAACAGGTGTTTTCGGCGATCTAGTTTGTGTTAAGCTAATTGTAAGGGGACCAAAAAGAGATGCGCCATCTTTCTTTTTTTGCCACCAAGTTGAGATGCCCAAGAGATAAGGAACGTGGGGAAGAATCGACGAGGAATCCGGGAAATCGCGAAGGAAAAGCGTGACGAGAATTCAAGACTCGAGATGTTAGAAGGTGCAAAATCAATAGGTGCCGGAGCAGCTACAATTGCTTCAGCGGGAGCGGCTGTCGGTATTGGAAACGTCCTTAGTTCCTCGATCCATTCCGTGGCGCGAAATCCATCATTGGCTAAACAATTATTTGGTTATGCCATTTTGGGCTTTGCTCTAACCGAAGCTATTGCATCGTTTGCCCCAATGATGGCGTTTCTGATCCCATTCGTATTCTAAACAAATCAAACAAATAGGACTCCTATTTATATATTAAGTGAGGCATCGTTGACAGGCGGCCCACCCTAGGCCGAAGGGATTGGGTGGGCGGGCCCTTCCAACTATGAAAGGGTTGGGAAGTTTTTATGGGCAGTGAGTCGGTCTAGGTGGCAAAATAAGGTAGCCGTAGGGGTGGGCACCTGCGGCTGGATTGAATCCTGTTTCCTTACCTTAGAAAGCAAGCAGATCTAATTGACGGTAAGGGGCACTGCAATGCTAAGATGGCCTAAGAGTTATCATGTGAAAGCAGAGAACTTTAGATAACTTTTTTCTCTTATATGTTCGTTCACTGCTAAAAAGAAAGACAACAAGACGAACAATTAAACAGCATACCAAAATTTAGAATTTTGGAGTGGTCTTCTTTATAGATAGATTCTAACGATGAACCGTGGATTAAACACGCAATCGCAGTACTTTATTTTAGATTTGAAGAGAAAGTTATGCTTGGAGGTTGAGGGAGTGTAGATGGTGGTTGTGGTTATGAAGATGGTGAGCGTGCTGGTGATGATGAAAAAAAAAAGTGCTGCCATTCTATTCTCTGGGGCTTGAACAACAGGTTCCGACCATCTTCCCATCGGATTACGTGTTAGCTCCAGCAAAGAATCCCTGACATGCTCTGCTTGAACTATTTCATTGTCCCTCTTTTGTTTGCCACAAAAAAATAAATAAATAAACCACCTTTCAGGGATAACTTCAATTTGAATGTGATTTTGTCATTTTTGAAGGCTTGTGTCTTCATTACAGAAACTAAACTAATGAAAGTTTTCATTAGAAAGTCTATGGAATCTCACTCTCACCTCTCCTCTAGTTGCAAAAATATCCCTGGAGGTGCACCCGGTCAATTCCAGCGATGGAGGCGCGTTCCTATCCTAAGAGGTTACCTTAGATCTCGCATCCTAAACAGAGCGAGGAAGTTTTAGGGGTCGCGAGAGAGCAGAGCGTACCGCCCTGCCATAGTCGCGAGTCTGTTTATAGTCGCGACTGTTGTGCTTTTCTTTTCCAATTTCTTTCTTGGTTGGTAAACCCAACCGGCGATTTCCGACAAGTCTCTCTGAATTTTTAGAGCAATAAGCGGAACTACAAGAAAGCTTTCTTTTTCATGGATAACCAATTCATCGTACCCGTATTTCTGGGAGTCGGAGTACTCCTTTCGGTAGCCTTTTTTGGTGTCTTTAAGGCGGGACAAGTTTTCGAGCGAAGTACTATTGTTGTGGAACGTATCCATACGTTGGAACTCGAAAAACTAAAACAAAAAACCTCAGTAAAACTAGAAATGCTTTGGAACTCTTATTATAGGAATAGGAATGAAAATAATATGCAATTGCCGGAGGGACTAAGTTTCAAAGACATAGTAAACCATGCCTTTCTAATGGACGAAACTATTGCAGAACAGATTTTGGGATTAAACCAAATCTATTTGGATCTCATTTGTAAGGGCACGAGCAGTAGCTACTTTGTTGACATTCTGGGTACATATGGCCATCTTATATCGTAGGTTGTTCGTACTTTTATTTTCATTCTTTAGTGGGCTGTAGAGCGCCCCCGAAACCTCTTGCCACCCGCCGACCGGCCGTACCGGCCCGCAGAAGTAGGGGGCTTCACTCGCCAACCGAACTGCGTCACCAAAGCAACTCCTGTTGAGGGAAGATTGAGGCAACATCTATTTTTTTAGATCTGCCTCAATGCCAGTTCGAGCCTGGCGAGTTGCTCTCTTTGTCTCGCCCATCTGAGGCCGACAGGTGCGTCACATCCTTTGTGAGCGAATCTCTTCGCCCTACACTAAGTCATAGAAATATAGTACTGGGACAAAGAGAAGGGTTTGGCTGTTGCTATCGAGCGAGACATGAAACTTTGATCGAGATGGAGATGCTCCAGTTCCATTTGACGGGGCGAAAGCATCACTAGTAGCACCTATTTCAATAGCACCGACCCCATTTACTTAGTTGGAGAATAAGTTGCAGATTCAGTGGATTCATACCCAGTTGATGATGCTAATGATCCAGTTTACGTTGACTCAGCAGTTGATGAAGAGAAATTCAATCCAAATCATAAGCCATCTACCGATCTAGCTTAGTAAACTAAGCGATGCTAACAAGCAGGATATAAAGAAGTGGAAACTAAAAGCAGCCACCCAGCTCTCAGTCCCGGCTGCTCCCGCCCCGTCACAGAGCCGTAGTTGCAGGTCGAACAACGCATTTCGCAGGTGCTCTACGGGTATAGATCCAGATCTAGTTGCAGGGGCCTATTCATGTTCCGGGTGCACGTGTTTCAATTACTGCTCCGTATATGGATCCCCCGGTCCCAGATTCAGTAGACCTAGTATCCCTTCGCACGGAACTCTTTCAATTTGAGATTGAGAGGAAGAGTCAAGCGCAAAGGCAGTTTACCTAGTTGAATTCATTGAATCAGCAGACCCAGTTGCTCGTAATCCCGTCTCATATTCTGTTGGAAAACCTATTGAAGCGTCTGTTGAATAACCAATGCTTCTGCAGGTGGTGCTTTTACTACTTATATAGAGCGACTACTGAATAATCGTTCAAGTTCTATAATTAATTAATAGCTTTCGCGCCTTAGGAACTTAAGGCATGAGATTCCATATTGCAGTCACTATACGGAGATTTTTTCACTACCATCACCATATAAGATGGATCCGCGTTTGGCACTTGCAGTCCCTCAATTGGACAAGGATGAATAATAGATTGTTCCGTATATGAATGCGTATAAAGCTTCAGCTATCTTAAACTCTCTCTAAGAGCGGGTTATGGGTGGGATAAAGAGATTGTTATTACTATTAAAAGGATCAAGTAGTCAATGACCCATTCCAAACCATACCTGGAATAATGGGGGCTCACTCGTATGCTTTCTTCGCTGCCTGCAGGGTATCAATCTCGATCAATTGATGGGATTGCTGCTAAATCTCCAACTGGTGAGTATGCTGGGTCAGCTGCTGGCTTTGCTAAATCTTCTGCTGTTGGATATCGAATTGTGAGGGGTGCTTAGCGAGGCATGGAAACTGCGACGGATTCAATTGCTAGAGGATCGACTGAAATGACTTCTTTAACAGGTAAATCAACGGGGGATAAATAGTGGTGGGATAATTAGTGTATCCGCAGGCCTTGCCCTAGCTACCGGATAAGCTACAGGTCCAGAAACCTTGGCTAATGTCACCCTAGGAAAGAAGCTGGGATAGGAACTGTATCCTTTGCTTCTACTGCTGCTGGATCAACAACTGCATAATCGACAGAAAGAACTGGTACTGGATCTACTGATGCTCTGACTTATGAGGCGGCTCTGCTGCTTCATCGACGACTGGATCAAGATCAGAATCAACAACAGAAAAAACTGCTGCTCTTGGTGGTGCTTCTAGCTCTAGAAATTCTTCATCCCTAAGATCAGATTCTTTATCTCAAGACCAAGACTCGGACTCTTCACCTCGACCACGAAAGCCATAATATGGATCTGTTAACCTGGCCTTCTACAGGCTGGGACACTCAGAAACGTGGTGCCCTTCCAAGTGGCACCCAGTACACCAAACTTGAGGCTTTGGGGTTAGCATCTGTACTAGCTCTGTAATCCCTTGTCGCACCTCTTCACCAATCCATGAATCTTTGACTGTAATGACTGTCTAGGGCATGGTAAAGAGCAAGTTTACTAGCAGCTCCAGAAGTCTGGCCCTTCTCCGCGACTAAACTCGATGGTGGCCTTCCTTCCACTACCAGAGTCCAAGGGTAGGTTGCCGGAGGAATAAGGGGAACCTGGGCGGAGGCACGGACAAGGTGAGGCCTCACCTCAAAAAGAGCTTGTTACGCAACCGTTAAATAATAGAAACCCCAAGGGAGCCCTTGAATCATGGCCATTCCCTCGCCCACCCGGGATCAGTGCATTCCTCATTCAACTCAGATAAGCTAGTCTAATTCTCTCGGATCAATCCTCGGTCTCAGGTATACCCGCATCTCATATAGAGAATAGATTCCTTTTGAATCCGTATCCGTGCGTGCTTCAGAAAGAACTTAGTCTCACTCCCCTCTGTTCGTTAACCGAACACAGCCCTAAAAAAGGGGGTCTCTTTTTTCTTGGAGAAAGGCATGTTTTAGATTCGTGGAATGAAGGTTCGTCACTCTTTTTGTAATCAAAGTATAGAGCTTCCCCTTTCCCCCCCGCATACCAACCTCCATCGCTATAGCAGCTCTAGCCCTTGTCTCGCACCAATGCCTTATTGTGCTGTGCACTCGTCGCGTTCTATACCTAGTTAGCAAACACAAGAAAAAAAGGATCCGTGTTGGCGCATTACCAAATGCCCTAAGACCTTATTGTCCCTTCACCCCAAAAGCCTGCCTACTTAGCCGTGTCCCCCTCCCATTCTCTTCCTCGTTAGAAAGCCGTTCGGTTGGCGTACTTCTGTATAGACCCACCATATAGTCTTTTCGACCTCTGAAACCTATTTAAATTTAAGTATCCTTCTTCCCGCTTAGCTTTCATTTGAGACTGAAGCGCTCTTGCTGACTACCGGGATGTAACCGCTGCCCTCGGTCCTAAGAAAGAGCTTCTTTAGCCCTTAGATGAAATAGATGAAAAAGACCTTACGCTATTCCTTTAGAACGTCAGAAATGGCGGCCCTACATCAGAGGGGTCAAGCTACTAGCCTTAATAGATCTTCGGGAGACTACGGGGGTAGAGAAAAAGAGTTCAAAGGTCGGTCTGTCTTATTGTATTGATTTCCGAAGTGAACTTACTTTGCTTTAGCTTAGCGTGATTGCTTTAGGAGTTAGCCTTCAGAATGTCGAGATGGGGATTCCCTTTCTTCTTTCTCTGATTGCGCAGGACCTTTTAATATAAAATATAATAGTTGTAAGGGTCCGGCTTTAAAATAAGAGCCGAAGCCCCTTGCCGCTTTTAAAGCTAGCTCCCCCTTACTGATTAGGGCTGATTGAAGCTCTCGAGCCCCTTCCGAAGTTGAGGATTCTCTTCTTTGGAAAGATGAAAGAAAGAATAGAAGAAAGTGGAGCATGAGGATTGATTGGATTAAGCTTCCTATTTGGGGTTGGCGTTCAGTCTCTTTCTGGAGATTGTTCTGAGAATGAAAAGAAGAAATAAATGCTGCGAGGCATGGTACCCTACGAGGAAGGCCTGTTATGCTTAGGTCGAAAGCGCGGATAGACGGTATAAGCCAAAGAAAGCCTCTTTACCTTCTACCTTCTGCACTTAAGAGTCCCTTCTTTTGACTTAACCGAAAGCGGATCGGTAGAGAGAGAGAAATTCACTACTATGTTCCATCGCTTTCTCCTTAAGAGCAATCGGCTCCTGGTGCAAACTGAGATCTTGGAGGTAAGGCCCTTCCTAAAGCCGATGGGGACTTTCTTCTTCAAATCCAAAGTCTTCAGTCTCCGCTACTAGGGCTAAGGCTGTAGTTCCAAATCCAGAATCTTATTAAGCGCTTAAAAGAAGAAATAGATAGAGATAGACAGGATAAGAATGGAATATAAAAACTAAGAAAGGGGCATCTGTCCTGGTAAGCTGATATGAGATTCCGATGGCTGTATGGAAGAAGGCTAGCGGTGTAGCGCACATCATTTCTCAAAGAGAGTGAGGCTCATCGGGCGGCCAAGGATTTTACTTTAGATTGATTCACTTTAGAAGTCTTAGACATTGATTCAGTTAGAAGTCTATAAGGTTCTTCCACCCTGAGCAGCTAAACTAAACTTCACTTACATAGGCTGGGGCCAGGTGGCGTAGTCCCCTAGCTAAGAAGGAAAGCAAGATGGATGTAACTGATCTAGGGCTAATATGAATTCATTCCTTTAAACCAGTTAGTAACGGGAAATTCCTCTTCTTTGTGGATTGCCTCTGAGAGCCATTTTTGATGAAAAATACGGGGAAAACAAAAGTGAAAACTTTTTTATCTCAATTTATAAGCTAAAAAGCTCTTAGTTTTTCCCGGGAAAACGCAACTTTGATCGGAATGCTGTGGAATAACTAAGTCACTTGCTTTAGCTGCCGTAAGATATTGTAGGTGCTTAAATGACCGGGTGCCATAAGAGAGAGAGCATTACATTCATATTCATATCGGGGAAAGTCGCGGGGGCAAGAACAGTGGCAAGAGGTTCTTTCTCTCCTTTTTCCCTTCTTTTATACGGGGACGGCTAAAGCAGCAGAGAACCGACTGGCTGCGTGCATTCCCTCCACAACACCCAATGCAATCAGGATCAGGAGCTATAGCTAGGGATTCTGTGACTAACCGCTTTAACGGAGTGCCCTTACTAGGTCCGAACTCGATGATGGAATGGCTGGGCTGGGCAAGGGCTATGAACGGCGCCTGGAATCAGAGATGAACCAAAACGTCTGTCTCCCTAAGAAAGCTTGCTTGAATAAAGGCTTACAGACGTACTCAGTAAATCCTTTTTTTTACTCGCAATGATCCTCCTTGTATTTGATTGTTTTTTCATTCTTTCTTGTTGTGCTCGATCAATCACACAAAGACTCATCGATAAGTACAGGTGAAACCAACCCCCGTCATCCAGAAGAGGAAGTAGATTTCAAGTATTCTTTGGAGTAATGGCCTTCGTGCTCTATTCTAGTCTATTTATCTTTGGGCACGACTTCCAAGGGAAGGGATTGAGGTGGGCTTTACCTTCACTTTTCTCATGATATTTGTGAATTTGTGGACTGACGACAGCAGCACTAGTTACACCTCTCTCTTAACTGCTAGGCCCTGATTCACAGCCCTAAGTGAAGGGACAATAGCGGACCTTGCCCCATGAAGTAGTTTCTTTTCTTGCATTTCGAGTCAATTCCTTTTAAAATAGAAAGTATAGCTTATTATCCGATAAACATATAGGCGGACAAAGCTCTCACCTTAAGGAGGAGACCTGTCGTAGAATTTTAGGAATGTAGTAAAGCAAGGACGGCTGCACTCTCATTCTTTCATTGGTCCCTCTTCCTCTTCACCTGGCCAAGCCCCCTCGATCAGAAAAAATTTCTCTTCCTTCCATCTATGACCGGGATGGAACTTCTCCTCACAATTAGA